>SZWC01002405.1:80463-91124 GCA_023375785.1 Penium margaritaceum
AGTCAATTTGATGATTATGTTGGTATGAGTATGAATGCTGGAGGAACTGTCCTTTACACTCCATGAAACTCACTACTGCGGGATAAAAGTTCTGATGTAAAAAAAAAAAGTAATACAATAGTCCTACCCAGATCATTGAACGGAATCCAGTTTTCCTCATGGCCGACTGGTTGCGTGAAGGTTTTCAAATCCGTTCTATTCTTTTTGTCTCATTGCTGACCATTCTCTATATTTGTTGCCTGCTTCACTGCGGAAACCCGTACCGGCCCAAAATTTTACAGGGCCAAATTTCATTGCTTTCCAGGAGAATCACGTATCCGCATTGTCGTTTGTCTGCGTTTCTCATAGCTGAGCACCCTCCTGGTTGGCTGTGCATGTCATGGCTGAGGGCCTTTATGGATACCTTCTTCCACTTTTTGCTAGTTTTTTTTCTTCGCTTTGTGTTTGTTTGCCTCCACCTTCTTGCTTTTTTTCATGCCACGTGGTTGCCTTATTGACCACTTGAGAGCTACATGGCCTATTGCAGATGATGTCTGTCGAATTTCTGCTTGTGTCATGGAAGAGAATACTGATGGATATAGGGTCCCAAAAAGTGACCAAAGTGGATTGCTCGATAAAAATCATCAGGTACCAAAGATGCATAGAGGATTTATTTGTGGTTATGTAGCAATTTATGGAACTCTATCTGGAGTCCGTTTGAGGGAGATATGGATTTTCAAGGTTTGGTGGCAATGGGTCCGGTTCAAGTGACGGCTCTTGCACTATCAGCACCAATGACGACCAGAATTATTGGGCAGGGAGGCTTGGAGCGGCCTAAAAGGTAGAAGGATGGCAGGAGGACCTTCAGGGAGCTTCAAGGAAGGTCCCCATCAAGATTATTTGTTGTGCACATGGCAGGGATGGTAATTCTTTTGTGTGAGAGTATTACTGTTGCTCATCCCGCTAGGCTAGAAGTGTGCTAAGAGGTGAACTTTGACAGGATGGTTCTTCCAGCTCCATAGGCCAAATGGAGCGTAATTAGGCTTGTTAGAATGCTGTGATAATTTTATTTCTTATCCATGAGTCAAACCAGCCATTTGCACTCTCTACACAACTTCACATGCTTTCGTATGTTTATCTCTACAACCTGTAACTTGTCTCTCACATACAGTTGATCCTGCCTAGCGGCTCGTGGTGAGCCTGATCACCTCACTGAGGGCTGCCTAAGTTTCTATCAGTGGTATCAGAGCTAGAACAAGGCCTTGCCTCATCCTTGAGGCATCCCTTGCACACTGGTGTGTGAGAGAGGCTGTTCGTGGATCAATGTTGCAGTCAACATAGCAACGTCCGCTTCTGTGGTGGCCGGCGTCAACATCGCCAAGTTCGAAGGCAAGAAATTCTTCAACTTGAGCAATAACATGAAGATGGTACTGATGGAGAAGGGAATCTGGGGCCATGTGAATGAGGCTGACTCTGTTGAAACCTCCCTCTCCATTGTCGATGCCCGTAGCCACTGCGAGAAGTATGACCACTCCCTCCCCACAATCTACCTCCACCTCGTTGAATGGCAGCAACTCCTTGTCTGTGGCATCCTCACCCTAAAAAGGGTTTGGAAAAAGCTTGATTCCACCTATGCTTCCAAGGAAATCCTCATGAACATGCAGCAGCGTCGTCATTTTCACACGGTGAAGATGTATTAGTCGGGTTCCATGATCGATTATCTCAATATGGTGAAAGCATTGACTGACCAGCTTGCTGCGATTGAGGACCCTGTCAAGGAACGTGTTCTCATACTGACTATCCTCTTTAGCCTTCCTAGCAGCTAAAATCCTCTCATTGCTGCCCTGGACCAGCGTGGCAACAAGCTCTCACTTGATGACGTGGAGGAGAGCCTGTTTTTTGAGGAGGAGCGCCGCAAGGAGGAAGAAAGGTGAAGCGGACTGGACATAGCCCTCGTCACCAACATGAGTCACAGGGGTGGTGCTGCATCAACCAACAGTAGCGAAGGTGGAGGGAAGAAGAAGGGCAAGTGCCACTACTCCAAGAAGGCAGGCCATTGGGCGTGGGAATGCCGGAAGAAGAATGAAGACCTTGCGACTGGGGTGGGAGCGGGGAAATAGTCTGTCGCCTCCGCCAACGCTAGTGATTGGGAGAGTGGATTCATGAGCACCATCCGGGTCCTGCACGTCTCCGCCAACACTGCCTTGTTCTAGATCATTGCCTCGGGAGGAACTCGGCACATGACCTGTTGCAGGGAGTGGTTTGTTGTGTACACCACTATTGAACCATACCGAGTATACATAGGTGACAATCATGTGAAGATGGCGGTGGGAGAGGGTGAGATTGTCTTCTGTGCTTCTTTCCAGGTAAAGCACGTGGAATTTCATGTGAAGGGGGTGCTCCATGTTCCGGGGCTGGCAGCTAACCTCCTCTCTCATCTCCCAAGGCCTGTAGGTCCGCTTTGAGAATGGTGGCTGCACCATCTCAGCGCGTGCGGGCAGGTGCTTGCAAAGGCGGACACCGATGATGGCATCTACCGTCTTTTCGTGGCATTGGAGAAAGGAGCTGCCTTTGTAGCAGCTGCGAGAGTGGAAGACAACGACTGTGGCATCGCCGGCTTGGACACAATCATCTCCATGTAGTAGATGGTGCACCGCCTACAGTTGAAGGAGGTGAAGCAGCCTGGTGCATCGGCCCGCCATCAAATTTTTAAGGAGGGCAAGGTGGCAGCTGAGCTTCTCTCTCTTGTGCACTCTGACGTGTGTGGTCCCATGCCATCATTGTCCTTGTCCAGCAAGCTGTTATTTCTCACGCTCATTGATGAAAAGTCGAAGAAGACATGGGTGTTCTTTCTTGCAGGGAAGAATGAGTGCTTTGATGCATTCAAGGTATAGTCGGCTGCTGCACAGAATGAGAGTGGCAAGCGTCCAAAGGTGCTTTGCACCGATGGCGGAGGTGAGTACCTCTCCAATGACTTCCATGACTTCTTCAAGAACTGCGGGATCCGCTACAAGGTGACACCACCCGCAACACCGCAGCTGAATGACATGGCTGAGCGTGTCAACGGCATGCTCATGGAGCGTGTCCACAGCATGCTCAAGGATGCCGAGCTCCCGCTAAAATTCTGGGCGGAGGCAGTCAACACCGCCGTGTACCTGAAAAATGGGAGCCTGACACGCGCCGTGCTGCCGATGACGCCGGAGGAGGCGTGGACGGGACGCAAGCCAACTTTCACTCACCTAAAGGTGTTTGGTTCCGGCGCATTTGTCCATGTGCCTACCGCTAACCGCAACAAGCAGGATGCCAAGGATTTGAAGGCTACCTTCCAGCTCTACAACCTCACCATGCGCAAGATTGTCCGCAGCCGTGACATGGTATTCAAGGAGGACGTGATGGGCTGGACATGGAGCCCTATAGAAGCAGTCACGGTTGCACCGGCTCTTGAGCCAGTGGTAGCCAAAGAGCCTGCAGCTGAAGAGGAGCGTGTGGCAGGTAGTGGTGACAGGGAAACAGATGGAGCTGAGGAGGTAAAGCATCTGGCAACCAAGGCTGAGAAGCCAAGCAAGCAGCAACAGTTTCCACAAAGGTCTGCACACCTCAAGCATGGTGCAGATGGTCCTGTGGAGCCATTGTGGCAGTCCGAGCACAAGAAAACAGAGGCCACTCGAGGAGCTGTTGAACCTTTGCAGTTTTTCACCTTCACGAGAGTCTTCTGACCTCGAGCTCCTCTTTCTCACCGTTGCCAACAACCCAACGACATTCAGCAAAGCCATGCGCAATGTTGATGCAGCAGATTGGCATGTCTCAGCAGACGAGGAGTACAAGGCACTTATGAAGAACAAGACCTGAACTCTCAGGAAAGCTCCACGTGGCAGCCGGGTGATTGGCTGGAGGTGGATCTTCCAGCGCAAGCGCGGTACTGATGGTAAGGTGCTCAGGTACAAAGCATGGCTGGTTGCAAAGGGGTATGTACAGACTGAGGGTGTGGATTACAATGAGACGTTCGCACCCCTTGCAAAGTTTCCCTCCATCCTTGCAATCCTTGCTCTTGCCGCTGCCATGGACTGGGAGGTGCACCAGATGGATGTGACGTGAAATTTTTGATTGGTGACCTTGAGGAGGATGTGCACATGGAGCAGCCGGAGGGGTATGTGGTGGAAGGGCAGGGGGATCATGTGTGCAAGCTTGTCAAGGCACTCTACGGCCTGAAGCAAGTGCCATATGCATGGTACCACAAGATTGATGAGCAGCTGGCTAGCCTTGGTTTGGTGCGCAGCAGGGCAGATCATGTGGTCTATGGGCGCACACAAGATGAAAGCCACGTCATCATCCTGCTCTATGTTGATGACTTGCTTATTGCCTCTGACTCAGAGTCTCTCCTCAAAGATTCTAAGCAGTCCCTTGCAGCCAGGTTTGAAATGAAGGACATGGGAGAGCTGAGCTACTACCTGAGACACCAGGTGATTCGTGATCGGCAGCAGCAGACCTTGGATCTGTTGCAGAGCACTCATGTGAGTGAAATCATCAAGTGCTTCAACATGGGAGGTGTACGGAAGGTGGCGACACCGCTGGAAGTGGGAGCGAAGCTGAGCATCGCGCAGGCTCCTCACGGCAAACAACATAGCAACCGCATGGAGGCGGTACCATACCACGAAACAGTTGGGAGCCTCATGTATGCAGCCGTCGGCACACTTCTTGACATCACCCAAGCGGTGGGAGCAGTGAATGCTGACCCGGGTGTTCTGCGTTGACCCGTGTGCGCCACATTGGGAGGCGGTCAAGCGCGTGCTGCGCTACCTCGACAGCTGTAGAAGCCTTAGCCTCACCTTCAGCGGCAACAACAGTCCCATTCTCATCGGCTGCAGTGACGTAGATTGGGGTGAAGGTCTGGATACAAGGAGATCGACTAGTGGTTTTGTTTTTTTGCTTGGAGGAGCAGCAATCAGCTGGAGGAGCAAGAAGCAGGAGTGTGTTTCTCTCTCCTCCACCGAGGCAGAGTACATCGCTTTGATCAAAGCAGCAAAGGAAGCAGTGTGGCTGCATGAGCTGCTGGCAAGTCTTGGGCAGCAGAAGGCAGCTGCAACAACCATCTACTGGAACAACATGAGCGGCATCGCGCTCACGAAGAACGCAGAGTTCCATGCCCACACCAAGCACATTGACCTGTGCTACCACTTCATCCGTGAGCTCGTGGCAAAGGAGGTGATACACATCAAGTTCTACCCCTCAAGCATGATGCTGGCAGATTTGCTGACCAAGCCACCTGCAGCGCATTGCTTTCAACAGCTGAGGGTACAGAGTGGACGTGTGTAATTTTTACTCTTGCAAAGTGGGAGAATGATGGATATAGGGTGCCAAAAAGTGACCAAAGTGGGTTTCTCGATAAAAATCATCAGGAAAGATGAATAGCGGATGTATTTCTGGTTCTGTAGCAATTTACGGAACTCGATTCGGAGTCCGTTAGAGGGAGATATGAATTTTCAAGGTTTGGTGGCAGTGGGTCCAGTTCAAGTGACGGCTCTTGCACTACCACCACCAATGACGGTCAGAATTATTGGGCAGGGAGGCTTGGAGCGGCCTCCAAGGTAGAAATGCGGCAGGAGGACCTTCAGGGAGCTTCAAGGAAGGCCCCTATCAAGATTTTTGGTGGTTCACATGGCAGGGATGGAAATTCTCTTGTGTGAGAGTTACTGCCGCTCATCCCACTAGGCTAGAAGTGTGCTAGGAGGTGAACTTTGACAGGGTGGTTCTTCCAGATCCATGCGCCAAATGGAGCGTCCTTAGGCTTGCTAGAAAGCTGTGCTAACCTAATTTCTTATCCACGAACCGAACCAGCCATTCTTGCTCTCTACACAACTTCACACGCTTCCATGTTTTTGTCTCTGCAATCTGTAACTTGTCTCTCACATACAGTTGATCAGGCCTAGTGGCTCTTGGTGAGCCTGATCACCTCCCTGAGGGCTGCCTAAGCTTCTATCACTTACTTTCATCATGGCTGACTGCATCTTTGGTTACCTGCTTGAGACATGGCATACTGCCATCGGTGCTGTTTCCTGGTTGCTTGAACCTTGGCTGGCCCCATGTGCTGTCCGCCTTTCTGGCTGTTTAGAGAAATTCTAAGTTTACTATCAGCCTGGCTGTTTCTTGTTCTGACATTGTTGCACGCACAAAAAATGTCCACATGCTACGAACAGGCTACCAAGGTGGCAGAGATCCGCGGCCTAATCACTGTCTTGGTGTGAACTTCAACAGTCGTCCACCACTAGCTCGGTGAATGTGAGATCACCTTCCGCCACTAGGTGCAGTCAAATGGCCTGTGGACATTGCATTGCTCAACAAAAGTGCTACCAGTCTGAACATCAGTTGCCACATCTGCATGGATACTGGGAGGACCACCATTGCAACCCATAATTTCCGGTTTTACAACACTGATTGAGCTAGATTTCCTCCTCCCTCTCACAGGAAGAAGAGAAGTTAACGTGACAATGATTTGAATATCATGCTCTTCGGCAGCTGTGGTTTGTGGATCTGTCCAAAAAAAACATGCAGGGGAAGACACTCAACTTCATGGCACACCAGAGATGGCTCTGTAAGGATTGCAAGACCGGCAGGGCACATCAGATGTCACTGCAGAAGGTAATGCAAGACTTATGGAATGAAGCTGATCAATCATGCTTGAAAAATATGCTTTCAGTGAAATGCTGAAACCATATTTGACTGTTTATATGCCAGGTGAGCCATTCTTTGCCTTGGACTTAAAGACTTTGAGGGCCTGCTCTTTCAACATGAAACTTCTGAAACATGGATTCAAGACCCACAGAAGTCAATATGTCCTCACTGTAGACCTAATGTCAGGCGTTTCTGCAAGTGCTGCACTGATGCACCAGATCCGACTGATGCTGATAATTCTGCACCTGGTTTGCATGTCCCCACAACTCCTACTGGTTTTCTTTGTGCATTTTGCAACGTTGTGGATGAAAAAGCGGGACAGAATGAGGGAGATGCTGGTGGCAATGATGGTGGTGGTGGTAATTGTAGTATTGATGGTGGTGGTGGTGGTTTTGGTGGTGGTGGTGTTGGTGTTGGTGGTGGTGGTGGTGGCGGCGTTGGTGGTGGTGCTATTGGTACTGGGGTGGGTGCCGGCGGGCATGATGGCTCGGCATCTGAAGCAGCTAATGTGGATGGGGAAAGCGACGTGGCTGCCGGAGACGGTCTGGGCATACCATCAGAGGGGCAGAGAGTTGGAGACGCGGGACACTTTCATCATGAGCCAGAAGAGAAAAACCACTGTAGAGCCAGCCTGAAGTCTAAATGTCCGCCTGTACTCATCCTCAGCCGCACGTCTTTGATTGCATGCACTGAACTTTCAGGAGTATTCAATTTTAATGTTTGATGAATGTCAAACGGATTTTAACCGAGAGTTCAAGTGGTAAATTGCAGGTTATTCAGGCCCCAAGAGTGAGGCTATTCAATGCCACAAAAAACTATGTATTTGAGAGGTGGTACTTTCAAGATCAACACAGAGGGAAGAGCTATGATCCACCGGAAGCTGAGCGTTGTGAAAATTTTCTTTCACTATTTGGAAGTGAATTGCAGCAATCTCAGTTTGTGGAGGCTGTTTTCTACATTGGATATTATTCTGCTGTGTTGCCAGAATTTTATCACAAAAAGAAAGAATCACAGGGGGGGAGACTATTCCCACCTCCCCCCTGTCAAAAGTGGAAAGTGTATTAGGTGAGTGTATCTGTGAGTGTGTCGGATAGAAAACCAAAACAATATACAAGTGTATTTTCTTCTTTATTTGCCAAAAGTGGATCCGGAGCTTCGGTCGTGACATTTCCTATAAATCGCACTTTGTATGGTGCGGTCTAAAAAATGGCACCCTGACTCGATCCCCCTCCCCCCCCCCCAGACAAGTCTAGTGAATTGGGGGAGTATATTGGAGGGAGTATCTTGCATACCCTGAAAAACGTACACATGTATTTGTACACTTGTGTACTAATGCGACCCCCCTCCAGATATACTCCCCAATACACCCCCTCAATACACATCAACTTCGGAAGGGGGGGAGAGACTAGTCCCATCCCCCCCCCCCCCTAAAAAGTGGAGAGTGTATTGTGTGAGTGTATTTGTGAGTGTATCAGATACACAACCAAAACAGTACACAAGTGTATTCTCTTCTTTATTTGCCAAAAGTGGATCCGGGGCATTGATTGTGACATCGCCCATAAATCGCTGTCGACACGGTGCGATCTAAGAAACTGCACCCCGACTTGACCCCCTCCTCCCAAATCACCTCAAGTGTATTGGGGGGGTGCATCGGGGGCTGTATCTCACATTCCATGAAAAATGTACACAATTGTATTTGTACACTTGTGTACTAATGTGACTCCCCTTCCCCCAAATGAACTTCCTAATACACCCCCTCAATACACTTTGACTTTCGAGGGGGAGGAAGGGGTTGGGGGGGGGGGGAGGGGGACTAGTCCCACCATCTGCCCCCCCTGCCGCGGTCAGAAGTGGAAAATACATTGAATGAATGTATTTGTGAGTGTATTGGATAGACAACTGAAAGAATAAACAAGTATATTTTCATCTTAATGTGACAAAAGTAGATTCGGAGTATCGATCTTGACATCTTGAAACTTCTTAGAGAAGAAAAAAAAATAACCTGCTTATGCCTATTAATGGATGTCGACACGCTGCGAGCTAAGAAATGGCATCCCGAGAATACCCCCCTCCCCAAGACACCAGTAGTGCATTGGAGGAGCGTATTGGAGGGTGTATGTAGTATAGGCCAAAAAATGTACACAAGTATTTCTGTACACTTGTGTACTAATCTGACCCCCTCCAGATACAATTCCGAATACTCCTCCCTATAAACTTCGACTTTGGGGGGCGGACATCTCCTTTGACCAGGTTACTCTCAAACATCGGGCCACCCATATTACCACATACTATGGGTGGCCCATATTATGGGCCACCCACATTATGTGGTAATATAATATGGGTGGCCAATATCATATGGGCCACCCATATAACATGGGTGGCCCTTTTCAAAGGCATCAAATTCTAAATAATGCTCCATGAAATACTTGTAGTCATCTACATAGAAGTTCCAGTGTATGTGATTGTAGTGAGAGAGTTCTAGGAAACATTGTCAACTGTCCATGTTTTTCTGTTCAAAGAATCCTCACCATATGTTTCAGTCTTGTACACTAACTATCAAGCGTGGGGATTTGGGGTGATTTGGCATAAATGGCTGCTGATGCTACCCCTGCCACAGCTGTTCTTCATCAGTTCCCCAACCCCAGTCTGTTCTAGCAGTCTGGTCAGTTCTTGCAGTTCAGTCAGTTCCCGCAGTCAGGTAAGCTCCCGCGGTCTGGTCAGTTCCCGTGGTCTGGTCAGTTCCTGCAGTACTTTCAGTTCCTGCAGTCCAGTTAGTTCCCACATTCAAGTCAGTTCCCGCAGTCCGGTCAGTTCCCACAGGTCGTTCAGTTCCCACAATCCGTTCAATTCACATGGTCTGGTCAGTTCCCGCAGTCCAGTCAGTTCCCACATTCTGGTCAGTTAATGCAGTTGGGTCAGTTCCCATAGTCAGGTCAGTTCACGCTGTCCTTTCAGTTCCCGCAGTTGGGTCTGTTCCCGCTGTCCGGTCAGTTCCCGCAGTCCAGTCAGTTCCCACATTCTGGTCAGTTAATGCAGTTGGGTCAGTTCCCATAGTCAGGTCAGTTCACGCTGTCCTTTCAGTTCCCGCAGTTGGGTCTGTTCCCGCTGTCCGGTAAGTTCCCACAGCCCAGTCAGTTCCCGCAGTCCAGTCAGTTCCCGCAGTCCGGTCAGTTCCTGCAGTCCATTCAGTTCCCGCAGTTGGGTCTGTTCCCGCTGTCCGGTAAGTTCCCACAGCCCAGTCAGTTCCCGCAGTCCAGTCAGTTCCCGCAGTCCG
Source organism: Penium margaritaceum (assembly GCA_023375785.1). NCBI lineage: Eukaryota > Viridiplantae > Streptophyta > Zygnematophyceae > Desmidiales > Peniaceae > Penium > Penium margaritaceum. The sequence goes on from SZWC01002405.1 coordinate 90,386, forward strand.
GTCAGTTCCTGCAGTCCATTCAGTTCCCACAGCCTGGTCAATTCCTACAGTCTGGTCAGTTCCTACAGTCCAATCAGTTGCTGCATTCCGGCCAGCTCCAGGAGTCCGGTCAGCTCCTGCATTCCGGTCAGCTCCCGCAGTCCAATCAGCTCCCATGATTCTGTCAGCTCCCGCAGTCCGGTCAGCTCACGCAGGCCAGTCAATTTCTGCAGGCCGGCCAGTTCCCAAAGTCAGTGCATGCAGGTCATTCCGTGCAAGCTGGGCAGTCCGTTCCATTCTGCCAGTCCATGCAAGCACGTCAATCCCTGCAAGCAGGTCAGTCCCCACAAGCAGGTCAGTCCATGCAAGCAGGTCAGTCCCCACTGTCAGGAATGTGTCCTGGTGTGCTCTGATCCACCTAAGTGTCCACGAATGCTTAGTGCAAAGAGACTTCCAAGGGAGGTGTGTGCATTGGGTCGCCACAACACCAAGTGAGCAGAATTCTGGCAGAATGCAGGTTGCGAAAACTGAGAAAGGCTGAAGACCGTTAGTGGTTAGGTTATTTTGATGATATTACATCAGATTATTATAGCCTGTGATATGAGCTTTCCAACGCATCCAAGAACGCCCAAAACGGAGTAGTAGAGCCCCTGCTACGGCCGTTGGAGTAACCCATGGTGGAGCCGCCCACCATGCCCACGAACGAGAGTGACGGGAGGCGCTTCGACGGTGGCCTGTCGAAGCGCCCTTCCTGGTCCTC
>SZWC01002405.1:92633-114410 GCA_023375785.1 Penium margaritaceum
CTTCGACTGAAAAACAGGTACGGCCCTCTCGAACAATGGGAAACGATGATAGTCTTCCGGAAGTCTTACAGTCTTCGTCATCTATATCTCGGTACATGTTGGAAGAATTCTAGGTCTAACATATATAACCAAGTGGACTTCGCTATCCGTAAATATGCCAGAAAAAGTGAAAACAAGTTTTGTTTGAAATCAATACCAGATTATGTTTTATCTTAAACAAAATGGATAACGATGATTCTAAAACATGATATTCATTGTGTACAGTGAGAAAACAGTGATGTGACAAGTGAATACATGCGAGTAAACTTCTAGGAAGTGACGATGTTAGAGGACTAATATACATAGGTTATGAAGTGTATAAAAGTGGGGTGATTAACCATAACTCGTATGTTTCTAGAGCTTTGTAAACGTATTGGCAAGCATGAATCAGACTATGAGGATGGAATTTCGTCTAACCATGGAGCAAGTGACATAGGAGAAGGGTTCAGCAAGTCTACAGAAGCATCCAGAAGTTCCCGTAGCCAAAGAAAATGAAGATGAATCACATACTCAGGTAAAGAACATGGTCCTTGTGGATTTGTCTTGTGGTACATTGTACGGTTAAACAACTGACCATTCACATGTATATGTGCAGATCGGCGATTAAGGGGTTGAAGTCATCAAAATTGAATACCACTGAACATCTGAAGACCGTCCAAACTTGATCAAGATTTTTGTGGAAGACTGTATCAGAACAAAGTCATCCACAACGCACAGCCCGTATTGGAAAATCATCAACATGTTGGGAGAACTGTAGAACGTGGTCGCTCTCATTTCAGCAAANGGGGGGGGGGGGGGGGGGGGGGGGCTTGCCCTGGTCCAGGAGACCTCCCATGTCCCTTCCTTTATGGCCCACATGCCTTTGGAGCTCATTGAAGTCGAACTCGGACCACTGGTGGTGGAATTATCCCGTCACCAATGACGGAACCCAGATTCCACCCACCTACCACCCGAACTTTGGATGGGGCTAATGTTCTGCATTATCAACTAAATCAAGCAACTGAAAGCTCGAAACGGCATGGAAAAATCCAAGCAGTCCAAATCTGCAATCAGGTCAGACATCCAACTACTTTCCAGTGGTCTAACCAGGAAAACAGCAAACGGCATCCATGACAGGGGCACTTTTTAACACCCACAAGCAGGTCAGTTCATGCAAGCAGATCAGTCCTTGCAAATCGGTCAGTTGCCAGAAGTTGGTCTGTCCCCAGAAGTCCATCAGTCCCAGCAAGTTGGTCAGCCCCTGCAATTCGGGCAGTCCCCACAAGTCAGACAATCTCCACAAGTTGTTGAGCCTCCACAAGCTGTTCAGTGCCTGCAATGTGTCCAGTTCCTGGCAGCCGCTTGGTCATCGCAAGCTGCCCAGTCCACGCAAGTTTTCCACTCTATGCAAGCCACTCAGGCTACAGAATTCAGTCAGTCGATGGAAGTGGCTCAGTCCACTGATTCTGGTCAGTCTGTGCAAGATAGTTAGCTGACTGAAGCTGGCCAGTCCACACAGATTGCACAGTGTGCATAAAGAAAAGCACCACCTCCTGCATATCACGGAAGTAAAAATGGTTTCAACCCCATGTCTGCAACTCTCGGGACCATTTGTGGAGTTGTTCCGGACCTGCAACCGGCAGGAGTACCAACGCCTGCTCAGGTACACACTCTTTCAACAGGATTTATCTTGCATTTCTGATCTGGGAAGTTTGAGAACATGCTACTAATTTCTGCAGTTGAACTAGGATTGTGAGTGGTCTTTTGCAGGGCAGTAGCAACAGGGCCTATTTGCATATGGGAAACAAGCTGGAACCGGTGGCGGTTTTCCTCAACAGTGTTAAAACGTTGTTCAACCTTCACAGCAGGGAGATCAGACCCTCTTGTATGACCTTGTCTACTGCACTCAGCCAGATATTGCCAACCAGCACGACTCAGCAACGTTAATTGAAGCCATGTTAGTCTCACTTACTATTTCAGAAGCAACAGAAGGATTGTCAGATTGATTGCAACTGCCATCTGTTTTTGCAGGAAATGTTTGACAACCTGACAGGCCAACTGGCAAGCTCCAGGAAAACTCAAGGACAAGGAATACCTGACAGAAAAATTGTAGGAATGATGGCAGAAGGTGGTTTCAGAAAAGTTCCTCTAGCTTCACATGTCCGAAGGAACCCGCAGCAAAATCTCCTGGAAATGGAAGATCGCCTCCACATGGCTAGAGAGTACCTGACAGGTTTACATGAAGTGGGAAATGACTTCTGTAATGGATTCGAGTGAGTGATTACGAGCAGAAAATGTATTGTGGATGCAGGAGGTACGTTTTGGATGAAAAATGAGTACTGTACTCTACAAAAAAAATGCATAAACTCTTACAACAATGCTCCTGCCTGTGCATAATTCTTGCAGGATTGCGGGGGTGTATCGGGTAGTGTATCTGGAGGGGAAACCGAATTGATACACAAGTGTATTCATACACTTGTGTACAGTTTTGCGTCGACCAGTGATACACTCCCCGATACACCCGCCCAATACACTTGGGGTGTTTGGGGGGNTCCAGAAGTTCCCGTAGCCAAAGAAAATGAAGATGAATCACATACTCAGGTAAAGAACATGGTCCTTGTGGATTTGTCTTGTGGTACATTGTACGGTTAAACAACTGACCATTCACATGTATATGTGCAGATCGGCGATTAAGGGGTTGAAGTCATCAAAATTGAATACCACTGAACATCTGAAGACCGTCCAAACTTGATCAAGATTTTTGTGGAAGACTGTATCAGAACAAAGTCATCCACAACGCACAGCCCGTATTGGAAAATCATCAACATGTTGGGAGAACTGTAGAACGTGGTCGCTCTCATTTCAGCAAAAATAACAGGACACTGCCCTCTTGTTGTGGAATGTATTAGGTATGTTAGAAATAGCTACTGATTTTTCATGGCCTTGGTGCTGATGGGAGACAGAGATTCTGTTCTTAAGTAGCTAAGACCAGGATACAAGTAATGAACAATGTTTCAGCACATTCCCTTTATAGCAGTACATACTGATCTGCACATGAAATACGATTTAAGTGTTTTCCAAGGCAAGTAATTAAGTCATACATGTTAGAGACACCTCTTTTGAATGTATAATGTTTGAGTATTTTTCTGTTTTGCGCAAATGATCTGACCAAAAACTACAAACAACTCATGTTGGATGTACTACTTGTCCAAATATATATCCAGTACACACATCATGTTATGTCAGTACAATGCAGAACACATAATTTAAATACAGCTACAGCCGTGACTTAAAAGGAACTTGATCATAATCCTTCATAGTTCTAGTGTAAACCAAACCCAAAGAACATGTTACTTTGGTAGGACTCAGCATTTTGAGTAATTCATAAGTAAGTGTACGCTCTAGCTTAGCCCAAATAACATATTGATTCAGTAGTATTGAACATTTAGAGTAGTTCCAGAACTTTAAACTTAAACCAAGTCCAAATAGCATGTGAAAGTGGTCAGATGGACCATTTTGAGGAATGCAGATGTAAGAATAAACTACAAAAACAATGCTTTTTGCCTGAAAATATTCACCATTTTGATTAATAGAGAAAGAAGGGGAAACTCCAGCCTATCCCAAGTAACATAACGGCTTGGTAGGATCCAGAAATTTGACTAATGCAGAAGGGTACACTTCAGCCTAACCCAAATGGCATGTTGAAAAGGTCAGATTGACCATTTTGAGTAATGCTAAAGTAAGGATAAACTAATAACATGTTGTCATAAAACCGCCGCCATTTGGCGGCAATTCCAACGTCCCCGGTCTATTCTTCACTTGTGTTCACGGCTTTGTTTTGTGCAAGTTCTGATTCTAAGCTTGAGTTTCCTGGTTGCCTCACGCTATGTTTTTTGGATAGAGTTGCCAGACATTCACTTTTGTAAGGGGAATAACACAATATTGCATCAGTTTTTGAACATAGATATTCAGTGACGAGTTGTAGGGATATTCACAAGCTTCCCAATGCACCAAACCACATGTGATTTGGTTAACCGTAGCTCCTGCTACATCAGCCAAAGCACAACACCCCAATCCAGTCGCTCAGTTGGCGGCACGCACGATGTCCGTCCGCCGAGGTGCCCTCAAACATCAATGACCCATCAAAAGGCCTTTCCGGAGGTTCGGATATCCCTACACTTAGTGGCAGCACCCCCTGTGCTTTTGGGATGACTTTTGATGAGTTAATCATCGAGTTTGGTGATGGGGATAGACGTGGTTCAAAACATGTCCGCGGACCTGCAGTCGGAATTTTGATGAATTCCCCAAGCAACAAACTATACGACTGAGTTTCAGACTACAAGCCAGGATTTTTTGGCAGAGTCCCTCAGTAACAACCTGCACTACTGGTTCTGGTGAATGTTATCCACCGGACGCCTCGGCAGTATTCCAGGGCTGGATCACTAGATGTACATTTGTTACTCCTTCCGATGGATTTTTCACCGGCAGTTGAATCGCCGCCGACTCCTCATGCCGTAATGTACACCCCAACTTTGGAATCCCATATCTCCCTTGTTACCTGTTTTATTTTAGTGAAACAACTTCCACTGGATTCAGTAACTCTTCAACGTTCAGAAACTTTAATCCAATCTGGATTTGGAGTAGTCTCCAAGCCGCTAGAGTAAAATGTTAGTATTTTCCCTCTCCAATGGCGTGTTGATGCCTCCCAGTGCCGCCTTGGGCATGCTAAGGAGAAAAAATACAACATTATCCCCTTTGCACCTTCCATGACCGCTGCTCCTGCTTGCTCTCACTCATCTTCCACTGCGTCCTCCAGCCCTTCACAGCTGGTCATCCCAAGTCAGGCCACGCTCATCACGTGCCAATCCACTTGTTGCGCTTTGGTCAAGCAATCCGCAAGCACGTGGCACGTGCTGTAGTTTTACAGCACCAACTGCCCCTTCTCCACCATTTCTTGTGTGTAATGGTAACGCAAATCGATGTGCTTTGCCCTCTTGTGTTGTGTCATGTTTTTGGTCAGCGAGATAATGCAGATGTTGTCCTCCACCACTTTTAGCCCTTTCTGCACCACGCCCAGCTCCCCCAACAACTTGCGAAGCCACACCGCCTCCTTGACTACTTTGGCCAACGCGATGTACTCCTACTCTACTATGGAGGTGGAAATGCAGTCTTGCCTTTTGATGCACCAAGAGGCCGCTGCACCAGTGAGGAAGAACACGTAGCCGGATGTGGACTTTCGCTTCTCCACATCGCCAGCGTAGTCTGCATCCGTGTAGCAGACCAGACGCAAAGGGTCGGATTTCCCTTTGTCGTCAAACTTAGGCATGTGTGTCGCATCGCCTGTAGGTAGCGGAGGATGCGATTAACCTCCTTCCAGTGTAGTGGCCCTGGATCGGCCACATACCTGCTCACTTGGCCCACCGCAAAGGCCAAGTCTGGTCGAGTAGCCACCATGGCGTACATGAGGGTGCCCACAACCGATTGGTACGGCACCCCTACCATATCCTCCTGCTTCTTTTTCATTTGCGGTGCCATTGTCACACTTAGCTCACATGTCATGGAGACCGGAATGCAAACTGGTTTGAAGTCCTCCATGTGGTACCGCCTCAACACCTCGGCCACATATTTGGCCTGCCCAAGGTCCAGCGTGCTTGCCCTCCAGTTCCGCGTGATGCTCACCTCAAGGTAGTACTCCAGCTCCCCCATGTCCGACATCTGGAAGCCACGGTAGGCTGGGCAGGTCCGTTGAGCACAAACTCAGACCGTCCACGTAGCATGGGGAGATTTGATGGAGCTGTTTATTGCACTACACGTACACGTTGTGATTTGAATCACCGTGCTTGAAGCCGAGTTGTGTCATCTGTTGTTACAAGCATCAGGGCAATTGTTTTAGCCCAAACAAGGACTTTCGTAGCTTTCACACCTTTCCCTCCGGTGCCTCCATCCCCTCTAGTACTTCCATGTAGATCTCTTTGCCTATGATGTCATTGAGGAAGGCATTCTTTACGTCCATTCGGTGGAGCTCCATGTCCTTCACGGCTGCCATGACAAGAATCGTCCGGATTCTTGTAATACTGGTGACGGGAGAGAACATCTTCTTGTAGTGCTTGCCTTTACGTTGTGCGTGTACCTTTGCCACTAGCCGCACCTTGTCTTTTTCAACCACATCTTCCTTTGTGAACCTGGTTCTGAAGACCCACTTAGATCCGATGACCTTGGCATCTTTCGGCCTGTCAACCAGCTCCCACGTGTCATTGTCCGTGATGGAAACCAGCTCTAATTTCATTGTTTTGTTCCATTGATCCCCTTCTGGACAGACAAGTTCCTCTTGCAGGGTTGTTGGCTCCATTGATGTAACCAACATTCACCGCGTCTTGCCGATCCATCGACCGGTGTTGACGTCGAAGTGCTTCCTGCTTTCCATTGCCTCCCACTGTGGTGTAAAAGTTGTGGTGGCGCCTCGTTGCTCTATTGTGATCCCTCCGACTCTGCACACTCCATTGAATCATCGATCGGGTGGCTCCCTGAGGATCTCTTCCGCCCGGACGGGCGGCCCGTCCGGTGGATTTTCCACCGATGCCTGATGCGTACTTCGCTGGGAATGCGCGCCTTGGCACCCTTTGTGCCTCATCCGCCGGATCCTTCTACTTGATCTCCTCATCACCTTGATGGTCATCAGAGTCCTCAACATTGGCTGCCGCCGCTGGTGCACCGTTACTCTCCGATGCCGCATCCTCAACTTTGGCGTCCGTCGGCTCCATCTCGTAGTCAAGGAGCTGAAACCACTCCCCAGTCTTTGGAGAGTCCACCATGCCCACGCCGTTGCTGCTGATGTAGCTCTGCTACTCGTCGAAATGGTTATCTCGGCTGTAGATTACCTCCTCCTTGTGCATGTCGTAGAGCCAGTATGCCTTGTGTGTGCTCTCATAGCCAAGGAAGAGAAACAACTTTGCCCATGGTTCCTCCTTGCTGTCGCGTCGCTATGCAGTCTGCACCATTGCTTGTGCCTTACACCCGAACACTTTCAGGTATGCCACACTTGGCTTGCACCCACTCCAAACCTCCAGCGGCATCTTCCAGCCGCTCTTCCCCTTGAGCACCGCCACAAGATTGAGGTTGATGGTGTAGCTCACCGTACGCTCAACTTTCACCCAGAAGCATTACAATAATTCCACATCCACCAACATGGTCCATAGCATGTTCAGCAGAATATGGTGTCATTTGTTCCCATTTTATGCCCTGCTATTTCATCCACCAGCTACAGCCCACGCAATCTCCGCTGTTGTGGCTGCATAGCGTTCTGACCTTCCGGTCAGTTTGCCTCTCCATCGCGGCGGCATACTTTTTCAGCCGGTCCAGGACCTCGCCATTCCACTTCAAGAAGTACATATAAAGTTTTTTGTTTGTAGTCATCAGTGAAGGTGACAAAGTGACATGTGCTGCTCTTCGACGCTGTTTTGAATGGTCCGCACACGTCGCTGTGCACGACCCCCAACAGGTCCAAGGCGTGATTCACGTATGCGTTGAACGGTTTACGTTGTGCCTTGCCCAAAATTCAAGGCCCACGTATTTCTACATCTGTCACGTCTTCCGCACTGTTGATGGCGAGGCCGCATTACAGCTCGCGCTTTGCCATCTTCTCAACTGCAGGTGAGGAATGCCCCAGTCGTCAATGCCACAGCTCCTGATCAGCTCCCCCTCCTTTGGCCAGGTTGACAGTGTGTTCTTACAAGTCTGTTGAATCTGTTGCCACAAGGATCACCTTGGTCTCCACGATATAGAGGCATCCCTCGCGCTTAGCCTATAGCACGGGCTCGTTGCCAATATCATTCCGCACGACTGCCCCCTTTCTCCTGAGCACCTCGTACCCCTTGTCTGTCAAGCGGCTTACACTTAGATTTTCAGTCAAGCCAGGTACGTACTGTACGTCCTTAATGACGCACTGCACCCCTTTCCCACCAACCACCACCTCCACGTTGAAGTCACCTTGGCCAGTCGCCGGCTCGACCTTGTCGTTCGCAACCACAATCGACTGGCTGGACTTGGTGTAAATGATGAGCCCGACCTTCTCGACCTGTGTGTCCTTCTCCACTCCGGAGTCATGGCATCACCGGTTAGCCTTCTTGAGGTAGTGCTTTTGAGTGCTGTTAATAGGTGCCTTCTTGCATTTAGCATCCTTGTCGCCGGCCTTTGCCTCCTCGGTATGCTCACAAGCCCAATGGCCCTCCTGACCCAATTACGACACGTACCCTTCTTTCCGTCGCCATGTCCGTCACTTCCTTTGCCCCCGCTTCCACCACCACGTGTTTTGGTGACGAGGGCCAATGAGGAAGAGGAGAACTTCCCGCAGCTGTCACTGCACCTTGTTGCAGATATACTCTGTTACCTTGCCATAGGTGAGCTTGTCCTCTGTCCATCCTCCCAAGACGGTGATTAGAGGGTTCCAACTGTCATAAAGGGCCATGAGGAGGGCCATCGCCTACAATTGTGTGTCGATCTTCCATCCCATGTCATTGCAATGTGAGGTGAGTGACTTGATCTGCTACATGGCGGAGATGACATCATCATCCCCGATGCTCACCGTGAGGAGTCGCTTCATCGTGAAGATTTTGTTCATCAGCGACTTGGATTGATGGATGACACAGAGTTTTTTCCAAGCTTTGGCTGCCAACATACAGCCCTAGAAGTACCCCCACTATGACTCAGCCGTACTACATACCAGCAGTATGAGTACCTCCGTATTCGTGTTTGCGAAGGCCTCCATCTGTGCTTCCGTCCCAATCACTTTGTCGAGGACTTCCGTTCCCTTCATGACCTGCAACAGCCCCTTACACGCAAGGTGGAGCTCGAAGTGCCACCTCTATAGCCCAAAGCCTGGGCCACCTGCATACTTCTGGATGGGCTACGTCTCCTTCTATGCCAATTGCACAGTCTTCCACTTCTGGACCTCAGAGTTTGATGGCAACGTCGTCCACGACAAAAGTCCCGTCCGTTGCAAAAGCCATGAGCAATGTGAAGACCGGTCAGGGTTGTGGACCCATAACCCTTTATCAGAAAACTGCCACCGTGTGGTGGTGGTTCCAACGTGCCTTGTCTGGACAAAGTGTACTTCTGACTTTCGGACTCCAAGCCAGGATTTAGGCTGTCCCTTAGTAACAACCTGCACTACTGGTTCTGGTGAACCTTATCCACCGGAGGTCTCGGCAGTTTTCCCGGGCTAAATCACCAGATGTACATTTGTTACTTCTTCCGATGGATTTTTCACCGGCAGATAAATTGCGGCCGACTCCCTGAGATACTGTGCACATCCTAACTTTGGAAGCCCATATCTCACTTGTTACTTGTCCGATTCCGGTGAAACAAGTTTCACCGGATTCAGCAACTTGTTAAATTTTAGAAACTCTAATCCAATCTGGATTTAGAGCTCTTTTTAGGCAGCTAGACCAAAATTCGAGGATTTCTCCCTCGAGCGGCTTGTCGACGCCTCCTGGCACTACCTTGGGCATGCTAAAGGGAAAAAATACAACACAAGTTGGCCTGGAAAGGTTCACCATTTAAGTGATGCAGACAGAAATGGAAAATTCAGCTCAAGTAATAGATTGGCTTGGTAGGTTACAACAATGTGAGCAATGAAGAAGGGAAGTAATGATCATCTGAACACTATGGAACGCTGAGAATTCATTCATGCACAAGTTCAAGAACTAACTTTGTCAATAGACAATTGATATTTTATTAAAACAAAATTCACACAAGAGATAGAATTTTGAGAAAACAAGCTAGAGAAACAAAGCAATACTTAAAAGGTAACTGCTTAGGCTTACATCATTTGATGAAATACCATTTCCATCTGAACGTGCACACCATCCTTGCTCTTAACAAACTTCCAATAGGCAAACACTACTTTGCACATTTCCATCATATGCTGGATCACGTGGGTAAAACTCTGAGAAGTGAAGCGACAAACAAAGTGATCGAATTGTTTATTCACTGATGTGTTTGTACCTACACACACGTTAAAATCATGCCTATGTCAATGTAGGAAAACAACAGAACCTTCAACTTGCACAAAATACGTTGCAATTATGCATCACTTAGACATGACAACAGAAATGTGTAACGTGTTTTTACCTTGGAGATAGCTGTGGAGGTCCAGACTGAAGGCCAGAGAGCATGAATTATTTGCCGCGTCTCTGTGCCCAATATGAAATTGTTCGCAGCGCATCCTGTTCCTCAAAAGCATGCCAAGTTCTATCCGCAAGACATGCGAGTACAGCTTACAAGCATTGTCATAAAACACAAATTATCTTCAATGGTCATCTGGAAATCTTGCGAGCAGAGCTGTGAAAACATCATTGGGAGATTCACTGTTGAACATGACATGAAACCCATAGATTGCCAGATTCAGCAAGGCCACTATGGAAATTCTTGTCGTTGCTTTTGCTTTCTTGCTTTCTTCATCATTAGCAGCACACTTTGCATTTTCCTCCCTCCCTTGCATGCTTCTTCCATCTGATCTCTCCAAATCTTTGTAAATTGGCCTCCCATACTGCTATGGCCAATGTGGGTAACAAGCCGTTGGTACCACAGTTCTTTCAGATGGAGTGAATATCACTTCTGTCATCTGCAAACATAGTTCATCAATAACTTCAAATATTTCTACTACACGTATCATGTGTCATAAGCTTGAGAAAGAAAAAGTACATACCATAATTTTCTCATTTATATTCAGCAACGTTTTCAGAGTGTGAACGAGTGGTGGAGATAGTTTTTCCCTTGCAACTCACCATATAGCTGGTGCCATGGATGTCTTGTACTCTAACAGCACTCCCCTCATGTTGATTTCCAAGACTTTTCAATCATTTGCATGACATTTGAAATGTTATGCCATCTCAACAATGCCATGCTTGCAGGGTCAATGAGGATAATTTTCAAATCTGGGACAGCTCCGGCATCAAGAAGGCATGAGTCCGTGCCCCACGTCCCCAAGGTGTAAATAAACTCCTTCAAACTCTTGTGCACTTCGTAGAAATTAAAAACAAATACAATTAAATTTAGTAAAACATGTTTCTTCTTAACTTCACTGTAGGAAATAAAGGCGAACGTCATGAGAAATTTTACTTACACTGACTCCTTCTGCATCAACTTTCAAAACTTTCACCTCCTCAACAAGATTGGCCATTTCACTTGCTTTGCATGCACAAAGATTTTTAAGCAAAGACTCCATGTCTGATTGCACAAATGGCTCCCAATGGTGGCGGTGAACAGCAAGAAAGGCCAGCAAGATCGGTGCATGGCCATCTGCGATGAGGCACTTAGCAACTTACCATCACGGAGCCGAAGTTTGTGCTTGTGGTTGAGTGTACAATCTCAATAATAGTATTGAAAAACAAGGAAATTCAAGAGTTTTTTTCTCTTCCCCATAGAACTTTAATACTCCATGAGTTTCTCAAACCAATGAGCCATGAACATGTGAAATACAGGACAAAGAGCATGGTTTAATTATTCAATGCCATTGAAGCAGTGAAAACGAAGACTCCATTGCTATTCCCATCAGCCAAAAGGGTGGACTTGCAGTGCATTGTCCATAATGTTGAACTGGAACCTGCAGAATGCAGCAGAGAACATCGTCAAACAGACCTAAGTGAATAACATCAAGAGAGAACAGGTGTGCTTTCATTCCTACAAGTTTTGAACCGTGGTAAAGGTCATGCAGCTTGGTGGCCATGATGGCCTACCAAGGAATAAACATACCATAAGATAATTTTAAAACAGGAGCAGAATAATGAAATCATGACAGGAAAGAAACTTACCCACGTCCACCGATTTCCACCGGGAAAATGCTCTGTTTTTGGCTTTGGAGCACAAAGAACACACCCATCTCTAAATGCTTGCTTTGCTTTTCCCATAACCTATCCATCAGGACCATCTCTTGAAGGGTGCAGACTTGCGTGAACATTGATCACCTGAAAAAAATTCAAACAAGGCCACTTGCAAAGCATCCAATTGCCTTTCTCATATCCTTCTACAAGAAAAGGACTCCCAGACGGGTTACAAGTCGTGCAAATTTAAATTTCCAAGACAACTTCATCAAGACACTACATTCAGCTGCGTGAGCCTCATCTCCAGGTGCAAACCACATTTCATCCTCTTGATGGTGCTCCTGGGGCATTTCAGGTGGAGATCCAGGTGCTTCTTCTTTTGGAGAGGTGCGGTTAATTGTAGGCATTTTGTACATTGCTACATGGGTGTATAGATAACTACATAGAAAGGTTTTTCCTAGAAGGTCATGAGGGTCATAAGGTGTTCTTAGACTTTAATACCATTATAGGTATGTTAAGTTTTTCTTACAATGCGTTGTTTGGGNCCCCCCCCCCCCCCCTCCCCCCCACCTCTCCCAGGAGTACGAGGCGAGTGTGTAAGGGGGTGCATTTGGTGGAAGTTGCAAAACGTTCACTAGTTTACATCTCGCGGTTCCTTGAAAATATTTCACAAGACTACACTAGTGTCTATATTTTATACCCCCAAATACACCGTCTCATAAACTCGTCTCATACACTTTCCCGCTTTGGAGGTGGTGGGGAGACGGGTCGGTTGATATCGTTTGGTCCATATCCCCCCCCCCTCCCAGAGTGTACCAGGAAAATGTAAAAGGGGGTGTATGTGGTGGATGTCACGAAACATTCCCTAGTTTACATCTTACAATTTCCTAAAAAATCTCTCACAAAACTACAAGAGTGTATTCTTTGATACCCCCCACATACACCGTCTCATTCACTCACCTTATAGAATTTCCGGCTTTTGGGGGGGAGGGAGATAGGTCTGTCGACATCGCTCTGTATGAGGGGGGTGTATATGGTGGAATTCACGAAACGTACTCTTGTGTTCATCTTACAACTTCCTCAAAAATATCTCATGAGACCACCAGTGTCCTTTCTATACCACCCTCACGTACACCATCTCATATACTTGTCTCATACACTTTCCCGATTTTTTGGGGGGTAAGAAGATGGGTCCCTTGACTTCACTCAGTCCATCGTCTCCACTCCCTCTCAAAGTGTGCGAGGCAAGTGTATGAGGAGATGTATGTGGTGGAAGTTGTCAAATGTATACTGATGTACTTCTTGGGACTTCTCTGAGTTCCATAGATGGGGCTTCAAGGCAGGGTTGTAACCGTTCAAGTATCTAGTTTGCGAGTGGTTTGAGTGAGTGATCAGAGAATTCCCCATAAGATAGAAGGGAACCTGCTGGGCCACGCTACCGCGGGGCCCAGCAGGAGCCTGAGCAAAAAAATGAAACCCACAAGCACGTGTGTAATTAGGGGATGGTTTTGTTTGCAGTTTGACTGTTATATGTGGAGTTTGACATGCAACGGGGATGGAATGCAAGTTAACGGGGTTCAGAGACACCCCACGCATTGTTCTGACACCTGCTAGGCCCCACAATAGGTGGGACCCGGCATGAAACACCCTTGCCGTCCAGAGGACCTGATTCACGAGAGACGAATACAACCAGACAGGAATAGGTATTTTGGTTTAAAATAGGTCAACTATTCTTCCACCGTGTGTTTCAATTACATTAAAAAAATGTGAAACAAAGTTGGTACCAGGAATTCAACAGGTGCCAATTATGAAACCTCTAGAAATGTTCCTTGGATGTCCACACAACATGTACACAACAAATCCAGTGTATGATTTCCAAGGGATTGACCATAATTTTTTCTGTCAACAAAACTTTGTGTTCCACTTCACTTGCAATTAAAAAAAGCATAAGAAAAACTGTTTCCGTGACAATAAGTTCTAAACGTGTCATTTTGAGTATTTCCTTTTGAAAAATTGAAGAGGTCCATTCAGTTGAGCAAACCGGAAAACGCTGTTAAGTAAGATTCAAAGAGAAATGTTCGGATAACGGAACATGCTTTTGCCAAATTAATTTTCAAAGAGCAGGGATTGTTATTTTGTCTGGCGGCAAAAGAATTTTCCATTGATGGAAATTGTTTTTGCTGTTTTGCAATGAAAACAGTTTTTTTTTTGTCTTTTTTAAATCTTTCAACCAAATCGTAGATTCCCACTTTTCTTACGATAAACAAAAGTGGATTGTTTCTTCTGAAGATGAAAAATGTTTCCTTGTCTCGTTGTTCAATGTAGGGCGGATGAATTGAAGTATGGTTAATCAGGGTCATTTTGTACACCATCATATGGGCGTATAGTTCAGTATGATGATGTATGAAGGTTAGATGAAGTTTCTGACATGGAGTGTTCCTATGTGGTGAGTATGTGGGGGGGAGTGTATGTGGAGATAGGTGCTACATATACACTAGTATACAATTTTTTCCTCAAATGTGCATGTTAATGTTGGGAGGGAGGGGTTCTATATGTTGCGTGTATGGGAGGAGTGTATGCGGAGATGGGTGATAAATTTACATTTGTGCATAATGTTGTGATTCAGATGTGTAAGTGAATAGGGGGGGGGGGTTGTATGTGGTCAGTGTATGGGGGGAGTGTATGTGGAGAAAGGTACTAAGTGTACACTAGTGTATAATACTATGATTCATATGTGCAAGTGAGTGTGGGGGGGGGGTGTGGGGAGGGGGGGGTTCTATATGGTGAGTGTATGGGGGGAGTGTATGTGGTGATGGGTGCTAAATGTACAATAGCATATAATGGTGTGATTCAGATGTGAAAGTAAATGTGGGGGGAGAGAGGGGTTGTACGTGGTGAGTGTATGGGGGGATTGCATATGGATATGGGTGCTAAATGTGTATTGGTGTATGGTGTGATTCATATGTGCAAGTGAATGTGGAAGGGAGGAGGGAAATGAAGGGAGGGGGGGATGTTGTATGTGGTGAGTGTATGGGGGGAGTGTACGGGTAGATGGGTGCTAAATTTATGCTAGTGTATAATGTATTCATTTGGATGTGCAAGTAAATTTGGAGGGAGGGTGGAGGGGGGGACGGGGGGTGGGGATGTACATGGTGAGTGTATGAGGAGAGTGTATGGGGAGATGGGTGCTATATATACAATACTATATGATGCTGTGAGTCAGATGTGTAAGTGAATGTAGGGGGAGAGGTAGGGTTGTATGTGTTGAGTGTATGGGGGGAGTGTATGTGGAGATGGATACTACGTGTACACTTGTGTATAAAACTGTGATTCACATGTGCAAGTGAATGGGGAGGGTTGGGAGGGGGTAGTATATGGTGATTGTATAAGGGGACTATATGACGTGATATGTGCTAAATGTACACTAGTGCATAATTCCGTGATTTAGATGTGCAAGTGAATGTGGGGGAAGGAGGGGGGGGTTATGTGGTGAGTATATGGGAGGAGTGTATATGGATATGGATGCTAAATGTACACTAGTGTATAATGCTGTGATTCATATGTGCAAGTGAATCTGGGGAGGAGGGTTGTATGTGGTGAGTGTATGGGGGGTGCTGGTGAAGTAATGTGATTTCTTAAAAGGTGCTTTTTAAGGTATGTGGAGTATGTGTATATCTTGGAAGCTCTTATACACTAAGCATATACAATGTCCCTCCCCCCTTCACGTCCTCCCCCCTCCCACATTCACTTACACATCTGAGTCATAGCATTTTACACTAGTATACATTTAGCACCCATCTCCACATACACTCCCCTCATGCACTCACCACATACAACCCCCCCTCCCCCCACATTCACTTGCACATCTTGATGGAAACTTGGCAGCCCTCAGGGAGGTGATCAGGCTCACTAAGAGCCGCCTAGGCAGGACCAACTGTTTGTGAGAGAGAGTTGTAGGTTGCACAGACAGAAATTACGGAAGCGAATGTAGGTCTGCAGAGAACGCGAATGTCTGAATCGACTCTCGAGTAAGAAAGTACATCATCACAGCTTTCTAACAAGCCCTTATGTGCCTCATTTGGCTAAGGGAGCACTGAGTTTCACTCTGTCAAAGCTCACCCTCTAGCACACTCCTAGCCTAGCGGGATGAGCGGCAGTCACACTCTCACACAAGAGAATTACCATCCCTGCCATGTGCACAACCAATAATCTTGGTGGGGACCTTCCTTGAAGCTACCTGAAGGTCCTCCTGCTGCCTTTCTACCCTGAAGGCCGCTCCAAACCTCCTTGGCCAATAATTGTGGCCGTCATTGGTGCTGGTAGTGCAGGAGCCATCACTTGAACCGGACCCATCGCCACCAAACCTTGAAAATCCATATCTCCCTCAAACGGACTCCGAATCGAGTTCCGTAAAGTGCTACAGAACCAGGAAAACATCCTCTATTCACTTTTGTGACCTGATGATTTTTATCTAGCAACCCACTTTGGTAACTTTTTTTTGGCACCCCATATCCAACATTCTCCCACTTTGCGAGAATAAAAATCACACGAGTCCGCACTGTCCCCTCAGCTGCTGAAAGCGGTGCGCTGCCAGCGGCTTGGTCAGGAAGTCTGCCAGCATCATGCTTGAAGGGCAGAACTTGATCTGCACCACCTGCTTTGCCACGAGCTCGCGGATGAAGTGGTACCGCAGGTCGATGTGCTTGGTGCGGGCGTGAAACTCGGCGTTCTTGGTCAGAGCAATGGCACTCATGTTGTCACAGTAGATGGTGGTCGCTGTGGTCTGCTGCTGTCCAAGGCTTGCTAGCAGCTCACGCAGCCACACGGCTACCTTTGCTGCTTCACTCAGGGCGATGTACTCTGTTTCGGTGGAGGAGAGGGCGACGCACTCTTGCTTCTTGCTCCTCCAACTGATTGCACCTCCCCCGAGCACAAACACAAACCCACTGGTCGACCTCCTTGTGTCCAGGTCACCTCCCCAATCTGCGTCACTGTAGCCGATGAGGATGGGGCTGTTGTTGCCGTTGAAGGTGAGGCAAAGGCTGCTGCTGCTGTCGAGGTAGCGCAGCACGCGCTTGACCGCCTCCCAATGCGGCACGCCCGGATTCGCGCAAAACTTGCTGAGAACTCCCACTGCTTGGCTGATGTCGAGGCGCATGCCGACTGCTGCGTACATGAGGCTCCCCACTGCTGCTTGGTACGGCACTGCTTCCATGCGGCTGCTCTCTTGCATGCCGCGGGGAGTCTGCGTCGTGCTGAGCTTCGCTCCCACTTCCAGTGGTGTCGCTGCTTTGCGCACTCCTGCCATGTTGAAGCGCTTGACGATGTTGCTCACGTACGTGCTCTGCGACAACTCCAAAGTCTGCTGCTGCCGGTCACGCTTGACCTGAAGGCCAAGGTAGTAACTGAGCTCTCCCATGTCTTTCATGTCGAACCTGGCAGCAAGGGACTGCTTCACATCGTCCAAAAGAGACTTGGAGTCAGATGCAATGAGCAGATCATCAACATAGAGCAAGATGATGACCTGGCTTGCCTCTTGAGTGNGCCCATAGACTGCATGATCAGCTTCACTACGCACAAAGCCAAGGCCAGCCAGCTGCTCATCCATCTTGTGGTACCATGCTCATGGTGCTTGCTTCAGGCCGTAGAGGGCCTTCACAAGCTTGCACACCAAATCCGCCTTTCCCTCCACCACATACCCCTCCGGCTGCTCCATGTACACATCCTCCTCGAGGTCACCATTCAGAAATGCACACGTCACATCCATTTGGTGCACCTCCCAATCCATAGCAGCAGCAAGAACGAGGATCGCTCGGATGGATGGGAACTTAGCGACAGGTGCAAATGTCTCATTGTAATCCACACCCTCAGTCTCCGCATACCCCTTTGCAACCAACCGTGCTTTGTACCTGAGCACCTTACCATCCGCACCACGCTTGCGCCTGAAGATCCACCGGCATCCGATCACCCGGCTGCCACGTGGAGCTTCCTCGAGGGTCCAGGTGCCGTTCTTCATGAGCGCAGCATACTCCTCGTCTGCTNTAGACTGCATGATCAGCTTCACTACGCACAAAGCCAAGGCCAGCCAGCTGCTCATCCATCTTGTGGTACCATGCTCGTGGTGCTTGCTTCAGGCCGTAGAGGGCCTTCACAAGCTTGCACACCAAATCCGCCTTTCCCTCCACCACATACCCCTCCGGCTGCTCCATGTACACATCCTCCTCAAGGTCACCATTCAGAAATGCACACGTCACATCCATTTGGTGCACCTCCCAGTCCATAGCAGCAGCAAGAGCGAGGATCGCTCGGATGGATGGGAACTTAGCGACAGGTGCAAATGTCTCATTGTAATCCACACCCTCAGTCTGCGCATACCCCTTTGCAACCAACCGTGCTTTGTACCTGAGCACCTTACCATCCGCACCACGCTTGCGCCTGAAGATCCACCGGCATCCGATCACCCGGCTGCCACGTGGAGCTTCCTCGAGGGTCCACGTGCCGTTCTTCATGAGCGCAGCATACTCCTCGTCTGCTGCGGCACGCCAATCTGCCGCCTCGGCACTACGCATGGCTTCAGCGAATGTGGCTGGGTCATCGGTGACTGTGAGGAAGAGAAGCTCGAGGTCAGACGACTCCGCTTGTGGTGGAACGGTGCACAGGTTCACCAGCTCCTCCAGCGGCCTCTGTTTGTTTGCGAGGCGCTCGGATCGCCTCAGCGGCTCCCCACTGTCCTTTGCACCTTTGTTGTGGCGTGCGGACCGTCGTGGCAGCTGCTGGGCTTTGCTTTGCTGCTCCTCCTCATCAGATTCTGCTGCCGCCTCCTTCTCCTTCTCAGCTCCCTCCACCTCCTTGTCATTGCCGCTGTCACCGCCATCTTCCGCACCGCCCTCTTCTGCTACCGGTACTTCTCCAACTTCAGGTACAAGTGCGGGAGCAAGTGGAACAGCAGTCATAGGGCTCCAAGTCCAGCCCTTCACTTCCTCTTGAAAGACGATGTCGTGGCTGCGGATGATCTTGCGAGCAGCGAGGTTGTAGAGGCGGTATCCCATGGTGTCGTAGCCGAGGAAGGCGGCCTTCACCGACTTTGCGTCCAGCTTGTTACGGCTGCTGGCAGGCACGTGCACGAATGCACCACACCCGAAGACTTTCAGGTGCGACACTGTTGGCTTGCGTCCCGTCCACGCCTCCTCCGGTGTCATCAGTGGCACGGCGCACGTGGGACTCTGGTTTTTCAGGTACACGGCAGTGTTGACCGCTTCCGCCCAGAAGGTTGGCGGGAGCTCCGCGTCCTCGAGCATGCTACGAACACGCTCCATAAGTGTGCGGTTCGCGCGTTCAGCCACGCCGTTCAGCTGTGGTGTTCCTGGTGGGGTGACCTCGTGCTTGATCCCGCGACGCTTGAGGAAGGTGCGGAAGTCGTTGGAGAGGTACTCTCCTCCACCATCAGTGCGAAGCACCTTCAACCGCTTGCCACTCTCATTCTGTGCAGTAGCAATCCACACCTTGAAAGCATCAAAGCACTCATCCTCTCCAGCCAAGAAGGACACCCACGTCTTCCTCGACTTGTCATCAATGAACGTGACAAAGTACAACTTGCCGGACAAGGACTGTGATGGCATGTGACCGCACAAATCAGAGTGAACGAGTGAGAGAAGCTCAGCCGCCCCCTTCCCTTCCACCGTGAAAGGAGCGCGGGATTGCTTTCCTTCAATGCAGCTCTCACAAGCCGATGCACCTGGCTGCTTCACCCCCTTGAGCTCCAGGCCGCGGACCATCTGCTGCATGGAGATGATGGCGCCAAAGCCGAGGTGACCGAGCCGGCTGTGCCACAGGCCGATGTCGTGTTTTCCCTCTCTCGCCGCCAACGCTCAGTCGGCTTCCTTCTCCGACGCCACGTAGAGGCGGTAAAGACCGTCCTCCTTGTTCGCCTTTGCAAGCACACGGCCTGCATGGGCAGAGATGGTGCAGCCACCATTCTCAAAGCAAACCTGCATGCCTTCGGAGATGAGAGATGAGACAGAGAGGAAGTTAGCTGCCAGCCCCGGAACATGGAGCACCCCCTTCACACGACGTTCCACGTGCTTGCCCTCAACGGAAGCACAAAACACGATCTCACCCTCCCCAACCGCCATTTGCACATGGTTGTCCCCCATGTACACCCGACGAGGCTCGATGACGGTGTAGACGACGAACCACTCCCGGCGACACGTCATGTGCCGCGTGGCTCCCGAGTCGATGATCCAGAACAGGGCGGTGTTGTCGGAGACGTGCAGGACCCGGATGGTTGTCATGAATCCACTCTCCCAATCTGCGGCGTTCGCGGAAGCGTCGGACTGTTTTCCCGCTCCCACTCCAGCCGCAAGGTCCGCCTTCTTCTTCCGGCATTCGCGCACCCAATGGCCCGGCTTCTTGCAGTAGTGGCAGTTACCCTTCTTCTTTCCTCCTCCGCCGTTGCTCCTGGTTGATGTAGCACCGTCCCCATGACCAAAGTTGGTGATGAGAGCGACGTCCAGTCCGCTTCCGCCCTCTTCTCCCTGTCAGGATGAGAGCCGCGTGGATGCGGTACCGACGTTGGTCTGATAGCCTCTAGTGGTTGACGTCTTCTGTTTTGGGCGAATCTGAGACTGAGCGTGAGCTTTCTGGTCGCCTCACGCTATGTGAGCAGGAATTTAGAGACAGTCAGTTTTAGAAGGGAATAACGTCGTTTTGCGTTATATTTTGAACATAGACATTATCACAACATTTATAGGGCTAGTCATGAGCTTTCCAACGCACCAAACCGTGCGCGATTTGGCCAAGCGTAGCTCAAGTTATGTTTGCCGAAGCGCAGGTCTCACCCACCACAGAAACGCCTAACGCCTCCATGGCACGCACACGCCGTGGCGCCTTCCTTCACGTGCGAAGCGCCTTTCCCGAGGTGCAGATCCACTTGCACGTGGTGTAGGGGTCTCCTGCACTGTTTCCACGCACCCTACCCACTTTTGGGTCGAGTTTGGTGATGGGGTGTGACGAGGTTCGAAACCTGTCCGCGGACCTGTAGTCAGAAGTCCCCGAGTAACAAAACGTACTACTGAGTTTCGGACATCGAGCCAGGATTTTGGCGAAGTCCCTCAGTAACAACCTGCACTACTGGATCCGGTGGATGATCCACCTGATCAGGTGGATCATCCACCGGACGCCTCGGCAGGTCTTCCGGAGCAATTTCTCCAGATGGTAATTTTGTTACTCGATCCGGTCGATTATCGACCGGATTTCGAGTCGCAGCCGGCTCCCAGAGCCGCTGCGCACACCCCAACTTTGGAAGGCCATATCTCTCTCGATACTTGTCCGATTCCGGCGAAACAATTTCCACCGGATTCAGCAACTCGTCAATTTTATGGGGCAATCCTCCATTTTAGGATCCGAGCAATTGTCAAGTCGCCAGATCCGCCGGAGCGGAGTTTTCACTTTCTGGCGGCTCGTCGGCGCCTTCCGGCGCCGCACTTGGGCATGCGGAGGGGCAATTTTTCAACATTCTCCCCCTTGCACCTGCCATGCCCGCTGCTCCAGCTTGCTCTTACTCATCTTCCGCTGCGCCCTCCAGCCCATCATAGCTGGTCATCCCAAGCCCGGCCACGCTCATCGCGTGCCGGTCCGCGGGTTGCGCTTTGGTCAAGCAATCCGCAAGCATGTTGTGCGTGCTGCAGTGCTGCAGCACCACCTGCCCCTTCTCGACCATGTCCCGTGCGTAGTGGTAACGCACGTCGATGTGCTTCGTCCTCCTGTGCTGCGTCGGGTTGTTGGTCAGCGAGATGGAGCCGGTGTTGTCCTCTTGCACCACCGTTGGCTCCTGCTGCGGCACGCCCAGCTCCCCCAGCAACCTGCGGAGCCACACCGCCTCCTTGACCGCCTCGGCCAGCGCGATGTACTCCGCTTCCACTGTGGAGGTGGCGACGCAGTC
>SZWC01002405.1:130254-158843 GCA_023375785.1 Penium margaritaceum
AGAGAGAGAGAGAGAGAGAGAGAGAGAGAGAGAGGACAGACTCACGGCAAAGCGTAGATCTTGAATTTCTGCTGTCCAGGTCCGCAGTGGCTGGCCACACCGCAGACGAAGAACCACCATCCGGGTCGGTTGAGCATCACGCGCACGCCCTCGGGCTTGACGCCGTCCTCCTCCTCGCCGGGCTCCGTGCTGTTGGTCTTGTTGCAGCTGTTGTAGAGGTCCAGGTTGGCCATCACGTGCACGTCGTGGTGCTCCTCCTCCACGCTGCCGTCGCCCAACGTCTCGTTATGCGGCGCCTCGTAGTAAAACACTGGAAGGGAGAGGGAAAGGAAGAGCAGGAAGGAAGCGGGCATTACAGTAAGTGTTAGAGGGTGTGTAGAGGATACCGTCGTTGTTGTACGGCACGTCATGAGGAACCACTGTGCATGGGAGAGGCAGACAGTTGCTAAGAGTTGTCGACGGAGTCTGGTTATGCACTTCTGTCCTGCAGGGCAAATGTTGGGTTTGGAGAAAGGGCACATTTGGAAGGGGAAGAGGGGGGGAGTGTTCACCCTACTTCCAACCTTGCCCTGCATCAAGGGCGGCAATGCCGAGCTTGTTCCCCATGCCATGCAATTTACACATAGTTTGAACATCGTGCGATGTTGGCGCAACAGCAACATCTGATCCTGGGCGCCCGGAGCGTAAGTCTGCAGCAGGTCAGTCACAGGCGTAGAGTCATCTCTTGAGCCCCCCCCCCCCCCCCCCCCCCCCCCCCCCCCCNTAGACGCAAAAAACGAGACAAAAGACAGTTTTCACGCCCTGTACGCGCTAACTATGACCATCGAAATGCAAAATGACAAAAGTAGACCCACTCACCCAGCGTGTCGAGCACCCAGAACGTCTGCGCGTCGGCCCACTTCTGGTACATGTCGGTGCCGTACGCGTCCCACGCCTTGTCCGCGCCCACGATGAACGTGCGCGGCGCGACGGGGGGCGTGGGTAGCGGCGGCGGAGGGGGAGACTTCTTGACAGGGGGAGGGGGCGAAGGGCGCTTCGGGGGAGGAGAGCGCTTCAATGGAGGAGAGCGCTTCGGTGGCGGGGAGCGTTTCGGTGATGTCACCGCCCTGAGTTGGAACGCTGGAATCGCGTCGAAGAAGAACGCGGCGAGGCAGACCGCGCCTAGCAGCAGCTGGAGGAGGCAGGAGGGCGTTGGAGCGCGAGCCATGGCGTTCGCGGCGGGAAAGAGCAGCGGTCGTGTTTAGGTCTGAGAGAGCAGAGACTTGAGCCAAGTTGGGGAGGAACAAGGCGTCTGATGGGTTCGGATTTGCAGCGAGAAGAATTTCGCAGCCGAGTTGGATCCGCGACTTACAGACTCTCGGCTGAATGTGCGTGCGCCTTTCATAGTGAGTAGGCAGCGCCTCCGCAAACAAGGCCGCTGCAACTGCTGCGCTTGTTCGGCCTGCAATGGCCCCTCATCCTGCTGCCGCTGCTGCTTCTTGCTGCCGAGGACAGCCCAGCAGCAGGAGCAGCAGCAACTGCTGCTGCAGCAACAGCAGCAAATGCTGCTGCTGCTGCAGCAACAGCAAGAAACAAAGACAAGGCCTTTCGCAGGTCATTCCCCAACCCCCAAGCAGCAGGGGCGCGCAGCAGAGCGATCTGCTTCTTCGGCTTTGTACTCTTCATCATCTCTGCTCCATCGCCCAAGCAGCAGGGGCGCGTAGCAGAGCGATCTGCTTCTTCTGCTTCTCTGCTGACGCGTCCTATGGAGAGCTCGAAAGGCCAACGTCCGAAGGCGGCGCGGAGCTCCCACCATTTTAAAATTTCGTGAACCGTCAATTGAAAGGATTTTCAATAACCTTCGGAAAAAACAGGCGCTGACCGGCATGTCCCCACCAACGACAAAGAACCGCCGCCGCGGCTCGATCCGTCCACCACTCAGCAGCCCCACGATGCGCCGGGATGAATGACCTGACCCAGTCGTCGACTGCCACATAGGCAAGTCCAGATCGGGCGCGTGCATTAGTCTCTCGCTCACGTGATGACCGAAAGCCGGAAGCGCAAATGAGTGCTGCATGCATGCCACACACACACACACTTTGAGCAAATAGTGAGGTCATTTTTCTCGTTTGGCCAGGTTTTCGAACATGTTTCGAAAACTGGCCGCAGCTCGGCATCGTCATCAATGTTGGCCAAATAGTGTCGCTCGATATCAGATTTGGCCATAATTGACAGCGCTCCGCAGCCTCCCTTACTGTTTTGGCCATATTGAAGTGCGCGGCGACTGCTTCTTTCAACTGTGGAAATGAAGGCGGCCAATGGATAAAGGATCGCACAAGTGAGCGATATTTACAAATGAAGCCCCTTAAACACTCGAAGATCTCCAAAATCCATGATCAATATCGAAATGCACAAAGATGTACACAAAAGGTAAAACATTTCATTTGAAGCATGCTACAAGAGATGAATAATAATCACAAAATTAAAATACAATGAAACTTATGTGTGAATTTTTTAAGGTCTTCAAAGCATCTTTCATCCTAGAATAGGTAAAGGACAATGTAGTCAAATTACTTGCCCTTCACTCAGATAAACATTAGGTAATTTAAATTTCCTAATGAAAAAATTCATAAAAATATAGAAAACAATGAGTAAGTGTTCTTGTAAATCATTTCCAAACTATCCCTGAGATTAATTTATCTCTCTTTCATGCCAATTATGTTTGTCTAAAAAAATACAAATATTTATCTTATTTTGTGCTTAATAATAAACGATAAGTGCAAATTTATTTTACTTTCTTGAATAACAATAAAAAAACATCATAAGAATTTGTTGTTTCTCAAAATTGGTGAGATACTTCAAACTCCAAGCACATGGCGAGTCATGAGTAATAATGAAAATCATGATCAGGTAAACTTTTTCATAATTGAATACTAATCCGAGGATTTCATACATTTTTAAAAACGTTATGTAGTAACGTTTTCTTTAGCGTATTCAATGTTCTCATTTCCCATTCAATCACTTTAATATTCAATTATATAAAACATAATATTATCAGAATAAATCTAAAGGAGATCATATTTGTAAAAACTTTAGATACTTTTGCACCCATTTTTCATATTATTTTGATTTAAAAAACACAGGTATTCCCCTACGNTTTTTCATAATTGAATACTAATCCGAGGATTTCATACATTTTTAAAAACGTTATGTAGTAACGTTTTCTTTAGCGTATTCAATGTTCTCATTTCCCATTCAATCACTTTAATATTCAATTATATAAAAAATAATATTATCAGAATAAATCTAAAGGAGATCATATTTGTAAAAACTTTAGATACTTTTGCACCCATTTTTCATAGTAGTTTTATTCAAAAAACACAGATATTCCCCTACGAAACATTTAACGACGTTTTTTCATTTCATTTCTTCTTTTCGATGGTATGAACTTTAAAATCTATACATTTCTGTCATTTTACGAACATCCTACGATGTAGTAGCAATACAATTTACCAATGTTTTGAATCATTTGTTATATGAAAAACTTAAGTATTTCAAGATATTTAAACAAAAATAAATTTACTGATATTATAACTTTTATGAATATTTTTCCATAATTTTAACTGGTTTTATTTCAAAAATACTAAACACCAACCATAAATGCATTATAGAGATATCGTATTTTGTCTTGAATCAATGTATTGTATGAGTTATATATCTCAGAAAACGTGTAATGATTTGTAATAAAATCAAATTTTTATCATTAGCTTGTAGTTTCAATGAATTTATTTATGATTAAGATTAATCTACATACTTTCAAAACCCAATGAAGGAAAAGTCACTATATTTCGAATTTATTGACGTATTCTATGCTTTGAAAACCTTTCGAATTCTCACATAGGCTTAGTTTTTTATTTTTTCATTGCGCAATTATTTATCTCTTGAAGCATGCTTAAAACTAAATTTTTTACCTTTCATGTACATCTTTGTACCATTCGATGTAAATATTGGCTTTAGGTGATCACTGAGTGTTTAAGGGGCTTCATTCGTAAATATCGCTTGTGCGATCCTGCATCTGTTAGCTGCCTTCATGGCCACATTTGAAAGAAGCAGTCAGTGCGTGCTTGAATGTGGCTAAAACAGCTTGGGAGGCTGCGGAGCGTAGTCAATTATGGCCAAATCTTATGTCGAGTGACACTTTATGGCCAATATGGATGACGACAGCGAGTCGCGGACAGTTTTTGAAGGATAAAAAAAAACATGGCCAAATAAAAAAATAACCAAATGGTGCCGTGAAATAAAATGT
The DNA here is from genome assembly GCA_023375785.1 of Penium margaritaceum. Classification (NCBI taxonomy): domain Eukaryota; kingdom Viridiplantae; phylum Streptophyta; class Zygnematophyceae; order Desmidiales; family Peniaceae; genus Penium; species Penium margaritaceum. Next base: position 134,540 of record SZWC01002405.1, read on the forward strand.
AGACATTGCCAAAAGGGAGATTTTGTGCAATGCCATAGACGAATCTGACAAACAACCCATCTTCTACCATCGACACTCAAAATATCAGGTCTATCTAGACGTTTGGACCTCACATAATGACCATTGTTAGACTAAACTCATGTTTTGCAACTTTGTTTTTGGTATCTAGAAGTATCAAACCTGTTCCCTCTCATCAAGAAATGTTATGGGCGCTCTTTTAGAAAAATGTATATGTTGGAGTGTTCAAAAACTACGCTGGTTCACTTCTTTGTAACAATGCAGTTGCTACTGTAATCGGACGACCGTGGCATGAGTTACGGATTTTATCGTACATTTTTTGGGTTCATTTTGGCTAAGAATCTTCCCCAGCCTCAACCAGACATTACTGTGGTGTCCAGCCCCTTGGGGTGTAAAAGGGCCTTGACTGTAAATAATGTGTAGGCATGTGCACGAGGTAGCGCATGTCCTTTGCCAACTACTAGGGAGATGGCGGGCTACACACTATACAGTGCTGCACAAGCACACAGGGTAGGATAACCTAAACCTGCCTAGCCTGCGTACATCCAAGGTTGGAGAGCAACATCTACTGCATCATCTCCATCATGCACAAGGTGTGAAGCAGAGACCTACGATCTTCATCAATCTGTGCAACAGAATCAATGGTGGAGAAGGGTAGCTTCTGGAGGAATCCACCTCAAGAAGAAACTTCACCATGAAGCTGGATAAAGCTTCCTTTATTAGGAAGCTTCACCAAAGCTGATTCGAGAGGCGAGTGACAACGCAGAGCTGGGTGAATCTTCCTTTGAAAGGAAGCTTCATACCTACAAAGCCAAGAGGTGACTATTTCCACCACACACAATGAAGCATCTCGTCCAAGGCAGTCAACTTGTCAAGGCCACGTGTATATAAAGCAGTGGCTCTCATCTCTTCAATATCTCCACAATTTCATATCCACAAATCCTCTTGGAGTTCACTCTCCAGTCAAGAGCTCAATTCCATTTGGCCAGCATCTTCCTGCTGCTCTCCCTACAGTCAATCTTATAGCAACTGTAGCATGTGGAAAGCCTTACAGGCCTTGCGTTTGTGTAATGCTTCACGCCTTAGCATTGGAGCGCCTCTGAATTGGAGACTGTTGGAGATCCCTCCAAAGCCCTTGTAAGCCCGGCACCTGTGTGCTAGCCTTGAAGGAGATAATCAACTCTCTTAGACACAGCAACCTCAGTACTTCAAGAGCTTCAGACTTCAGCTTCTCTGTCATTATCATCTCCTTGGGTATTAGAGTGCCTACCAGAGCGCCCAAGTCAAGACTCGGTTGGAGTTCGCTCTGAAGACCCCTATAAGACCGGAAGTTCCGTGCCAGCCTGGGTTGAGGACGCCTGACTACCTGGAGGCCTGACTACCTTGAAGACGGTGGTAGTGCCAAAATCCCTTGTGTCGACAGCCTTAAATGCCTACCAAGGATTGTCCCTTCTAGGATGCCAGGCAGCTCAGTGCTTTGTACATTGCTGTGTGAAGACCGGCACTTGTACTTTGTATTTTGTACTATCAATCAAGATACTACATTTCTCTCTTGTGTACATGCTATCTTGTTGGGCACGAAGATCTATGTGAAGGCAGAAAAGAACCTAGACCTTGCTGCCACTACTTCCATTGTGCAAACTCAGACATGGTATCAGAGCATAGGTGGTGCTTTCAGCACGGTTAACAGCAAAGTACACGTTTGTGAATTGGTGTCACTACGCTTCACCATCCCTGTACAACCTTGAGGAGCAGACGTCATCTGTCTCCTTCCAAGAGTGTAGCACGACCGGCCTTCGCGAGGTTTGGCCTCCACAAGTCAAAGATCATCAAGCAGCCACGAGGAGCATGGAGGGTGAGGATCAGAGAGAGTGTTCTCCCATCTTGGATGATCAATCTCTTTTGCATGGCTTGCGCATGGGCCAGGATCAAGGGCATCATGTCCTTAAACACGCACAATGCCAAGCAGCAGAAGCACAACGCTTGGCGAAAGAGGCACATTGCATGGCTCAACAAGAGGCCGCAGCGCGTCAGGCTGTGGACCACGAGAGAGAGGCATTGACACAGCAGCTTGGGGCCCAAGAGCTCGTTACCAAGAGCAGCCCAAGCGTGCCACTGAAGCTACTCAAATGTAGCAATTATAGTAGACACATGTGGATTAAACGGCTCAGATTGCCCAGCTACTACAACAATTTTCTTGGTTTCAAAAACAGCTACAACAACAGCAACACCAGCAACAACTACAAAAGCAACAATAGCACATGCAGTGGCAACCGGAGTCACAAGCATCATCTATGCATCAGCCTCAAGTAAACCCTCCTCATCTTGTGCAACCAGCCATTCCCCCACAGGCGCGACCTGGAGCACCTGTTCATGGAGGTGTGCCATAGCAATAGCAAGTTGCTCCAATGGTGCCACCCATAGCACCATTTCAGGCACTTGTGCCGCCAGCTCATATGGCGTAGCCGGCAGCAGCAAAAACAACAACAGCTACAAGAATGCCAGCAAATCAGCCGAATCTAGTCATTCACATGCAGCAGAACCCGGTTCAAGGTCCACCTGCGGACATGCAAGGAAAACATTTCCAACGCTTGGAGGATAGCGTGCTCGCATCAGCAACATCACTGCATTTGCAAAAACTCTCCATTCACAAGTTTGACAGAGAGAACTTCCAGCAAGGGGCGAACAAGTTCAAACAAGTCACCCAGGTTCACAGCTAGTGGAAGTTCTACAATGGTTACTACTCTCCTCCAACACCAGGGTCGCCACCACAAGTGGTGGCGGAGTTTGAATACTTCACCAAAGCTGAATTCATGGTGCTAGACAATCAGCTCACTACTCGCATCCAACAATCGATTCGGATGTACGAGGGAACTTCTGAGCCTGCACGCCAAGCATGGTCCTATTTGCAGAGGACCTACATGTCTGGCGACTCTACCTTCAAGTCCCACCTCCTCACTGAGTTGTCGCATATCAGCCTCAGTAGCTTCAATAGCATCAAATCCTACATCAACAAGGCAAAATCACTTTGCAGCCGGCTCGTAGTGACTGATGCTCCAGTTTCTGAACCTGTATTCTTGACCTTCTTCCTCAACGGCTTGACTGGAAACTGGGATGACGTGTGTAAGGTGTCCAAATTCAAGCAAGAGCTAATAGAGACCTACGTCTGCAAGATTTGCTCAATGAGTAACGTGATCGTCTTTTGGAAAAAGACAAAAAGCACATATTCTTGAACGCCACCTATGAAGGTGTCGGTGCAGCCGTCAACTCTACTCAGCCATCATGGAAAAGTCAACCCACGAGAAATCCAGCCTCATCCCAATCCAGTCCAAGAGTTGACAAGCACCAGCCAGGCCGACCTATAATCGTGTGCTCATATTGCAGCAAGAAAGGGCACAAGGTCAAGAACTGCTGGAAGCACATGAGAGAGGAGAAACAAGTGAAATAGGAGAGCCAATCAGGAAGTGAGGGGGAGGGGGAAAGTGACGATGAGGAAGCAGAGGCTCAATCTCACTCATTGCAGCAGAAGGTACAAAGTGGGGTGCAAAAGAAGCCGTTTGACTTCTCAGGATCTGTTTTTCATACCTCGGATGTTCCGAGTACCAAGAAACTTTGCTCAAGGGACATGTGGTACCTCGATATTTGGTGCACATCACATGTCACATTTGAAAGATCGTGCCTCCAACAGCTTCAAAGTTGTAGAAAGAGCTACTTCGGTGTAGTAAACAACTGGCGTGTGCCTATCAAAGGCAAAGGGAAAATGATGTTGATGGGTTTCAATGGAGCTGAAGTTCAATTTGGTGACGTTTTGTACGTCCCTCAGATCACTTTTAACCTCCTCTCGCTTGGAGAATTGATGAAGCGAGAGGCACACATCGTCAACAACAGGGAGCGGATGTCTCTGAAAAATCATGACTGTGACATTTTTGCCAAAGGAATTCTTTGCTCCAACGTCATGATTCAGCTCAACCTCAAATCAAGGCTTAAAGAGTACCCAAGGTCTATTTGTGAAGCTGCAAACCGACAGGGAGAGCGTAACTCCCTTGGTAACCATCAACTCCTTCATGGAAGCCAACGGAATGGACCTACGTCTGCCAAGGCACCTCTGGCTTCAAGGAAGGCGTATATCAGCTACAAAAAGGCGACATCACTTTTCAGTCTGCCTTGAATTGTTGCATCTTGTTTTTTGGTGTGCAACAAGGTGACATCGACAAGCACAAAAAGGAAGGGGGGTAAAAGGGGAGTTTCATCATTGGGTGATAAATCTAATCCTACATATGCACTCCTCGTCCTCCCTCATTCGGCTATAAGCACATCAAGCAACTCCCTTTCCGGATCACGGTGGGACAACCACTACTCACACGGTCCTACGGGTCGCCTCACAAAGCAGAAAACTATCCACTCTGAATTTTGGAGTGGCATGCAACTCGTCACAACAACCCCAGCAACTGTCCATTTAAATTTTGCCAGTGAGCAGAATCAGTAAGCATCCGTTTTGCCGCATAATACACCCACGGCAACACTTTCTGACGACGTCTCATTCATCGTAACAGCAGCATTTGCCGTAAAAACTGGATTTTGCATTTTGGAGGAGCCCAATGCCAAATCTGGTGGCCGGCATCACTCGCGGTCAACTGCTTATGCAAAAAAGCAAAAACATCACGCCAACAACTCAGAAGCAACCGCGACAGCAGCTGCAGCCTGGCACATCTTCGGTGCAGCTTCAGCATCAGAACGGCACGCAGGCAGCCCGGCGCCAGTCGTGGCAACAGCCACAGCTCTGCTCAACATGGGCACGGCTGTGGCATCAGAACAGCGCGAAGCTGGGGATGCCTCGTTACAACCTCTCGCGGCAAACTGCAAATGCGCACTCATTGCTGATGTCAGCAGCGAGAAAGCAAGCAAGCAAGCTAGCAAACGAGCCAGCAAGAAAGCGAGCAAGCGAGCTAGCAGGCGAGCAAGCCAGCAAGCGAGTGAGCACCGCCATTTTGCATAAACGTGTTCCACCTCCGGAACCTGGCACGGCTACAAAGAAAGATGGCGCCGGCACAAAAACAAGCATGCTCGACTACGTGGCTAAGTCCGCGTCTCACACAAGAACGTGCAAAAATAAAGCGGAGTGTTTCGACGGCACGCCCGAGATTAAGTGGACTCGTCCGGCACCGACCATTTTGACGCACAGTGCGACTCAGAAGAGCGAAACTTAGTCGTCAACGCGCGGACTGACGAGACAAAAACGTGTCTACCAAGAGACAAGTTACTCTTCAGCGGCTATTACTGGAGGAAATCGCACCTACACGACTGAGCGTGAGAAACTGACATCTCACGACCCTCTTGGAGACCTTTGCACTACTCCAGCGGCTCCAAAAACAAGGGAAGGGCCAGAAATGTTTTTTCTGAACCTGAGACAGGTCACGCCAACTCAGAAGCAGCTGGACGAGGCCGGGCATGAGAAAATTAATGCCGAAGCTCATTCTAAAACTCATGGGCCAGATTCATAGGAGGGATTGCTTCTTCATGAGGCAAAAAAAACTTTCTGGAGTGGACCGAACTCAATCCAACAATTTTATTTTGCTGTGACATGCCCAAGGCAAGTTGAACGACACTCGAAGTTGACTCCACATGCGTCTCGGCAGCCAACAGCCCCAAAAACGAGGAGAATAATTTTCTATTCACTTCTGAATCCGACATCGACTTCTTTCTCTCTCAAGCTTTCACCGAGGATACGGCTTCGCTCCAATTTCTTGACGAAGATTTTTGGAAACCGCTCGGGGAAGTTTTGGAGCTCAACAACAATGAAATGAATTCGTTTCACCAGCGCACCAATTGAGGGGGAGTGTTGGAGTGTTCAATCGCTGCGTTGGTTTACTACTCCGTAACAATGCAGTTGCTATTGTACTCGGAGGACTGTGAAAGGAGTTACGGATTTTAACGTACATTTTTCAGGATCATTTTGGCTGAGAATATTCCTCAGCCTCAGTCACATATTTCTCCGGTGTCCAGCCCCTTGGGGTGCAAATGGGCCTGGACTGTAAAAAATGTGTAGGCATGCGCACGAGGTAGCGCATGTCCTTTACCAACTCCTAGGGAGATGGCGAGCTACACACGACACAATATTGCACAGGCACACAGGTGAGGATGACCTAATCCTGCCTAGCCAACGTGCATCCAAGGTTGGAGAGTAGAATGTACTGCATCATCTCCAACATGCACGAGGTGTGAAGCAGAGATCTACGATCTTCATCAACCTGTGCAACAGAATCAATGGTGGAGAAGGGCAGCTTCTAGAGGAATCCACCTGATGAAGAAACTTCACCATGAAGCTAGATCAAGCTTCCTTCATCAGGAAGCTTCATCAAAGCTAATTCCAAAGGCGAGTAACATTGCAAAGCTGGGGGAAGCTTCCTTTGAAAGGAAGCCTCATACCTACAAAGCCAAGAGGTGACTATTGCCACCACACACGAGGAAGCATCTCCTCCAAGGCGATCAACTTGCCAAGGCCACGTGTATATGAAGCAGTGGCTCTCATATCTTCAATATCTCCACATCTTCATATCCAGAAATCCTCGTGGAGTTCACTCTCCAGTCAAGAGCTCAGTTGCATTTGGCCAGCATCTTCCTGCTGCTCTACCTCTAGTTGGTCCTACAACAATTGCAACGTCTACAAGGCCTTACAGGCCTTGCCTTTGTGTAAGGCTTCACGCCTTAGCATTGGAGCGCCTCTAAAATGAAGATCCCTCCAAAGCCCTTGTAAGCCTGGCACCTCTGTGCTAACCTTGGAGAAGGTAATCAACTCTCTCAAACACAGCAGCCTCGGTACTTCAAGAGCTTCAGACTTCAGCTTCTCTGTCATTATCATCTCCTTAGCTATTGAAGTGCCTACCAGAGCGTCCAAGTCAAAACTTAGTTGGAGTTCAGTCTGAAGACCCCTATAAGATTGGCACTTTCGTGCCAGTCTGGGTTGAGGACGCCTGACTACCTGGAAGCCAGACTACCTTGAAGATGGTGGCAGTGCCAAAATCCCTTGCGTCGATAGCCTTGAAGGCCTACCAAGGATTGTCCCTTCTAGGATGCCAGGCAGCTCAGTGCTTTGTACATTAATGTGTGAGAACTGATACTTGTACTTTGTATTTTGTACTATTATTCAAGATATTACATTTCTCTCTTGTGTACATGCTATCTTGTTGGGCACCAAGATCTATGCACAGGCAGCAAAGAACCTAGACCTTGCTGCCACCACTTCCACTGTGTAAACTCTGACATGGTGTCAGAACATAGGTGGTGCTTTCATTAAGATTAACAGCAAAGTACAAGTTTGTGAATTGGTGTCGCTACGCTTCACCATCCCTCTACAATCTTGAGGACTAGACGTCATCTGTCAGAGGCCGCAGCGCGTAAGGCTGTGGACCACGAGAGAGAGGCTTTGATACAGCAGCTCGGAGCCCAAGAGCTCCTACGTTAGCAAAAGCAGCTCACACGTGTCGCAGAAGCTACTCACACGCAACAATTATAGGAGACACATGTGGATCAAGCGGCTCAGATTGCCCAGCTGCAGCAACAATTTTCTTGGTTTCAACAACAGCTACAACAGTAGCAACACTAGCAACAACTGCAGCAGCAATAACAGCAGATGTAGTGGCAAATGGCATCACAAGCATCACCTGCGCATCAGCCTCAAGTAAACCCTCCTCCTGTTGTCCAACAAGCCATTCCTGCACAAGCACTACCTAGAGCACCTGCTCATGGATGTGTGCCACAACAGCAGGAAGTTGCTCCAATGGTTCCACCCATAGCACCATTTTAGGCACATGTGCTGCCAGCTCATATGGCGCAGCCGGCAGCAGCAGCAGCAGCTACAGCAATGCTAGCAAATCAGCGGAATCTAGTCATTCACATGCAGCAGAACCCAGTTCAATGCCCACGTGCAGCCATGTAATGAAAACCTTTCCAACGCTTGGAGGATAGCGTGTCCGCATCAGCAACATCACTGCATTTGCACAAGCTCTCCATCGACAAGTTAGACGAAGAGAACTTCTAGCATTGGGCGAACAGGTTCAAACAAGTCACTCAGATTCACAGCTAGTGGAAGTTCTACAACGGGTACTACTCTCCTCCACCACCGGGATCGCCACTACAAGTGGTGGCGGAGTTTGAATACTTCACCAATGCTGCGTTCATGGTGCTAGACAATCAGCTCACTAATCGCATCCAACAAGGAATTCGGATGTACGAGGTAACTTCTCAGCCTGCACGCCAAGCATGGTCCTATTTGCACAGGACCTACATGTCTGGCGACTCTACCTTCAAGTCCCATCTCCTCACCAAGCTGTCACACATCAGCCTTAGTAGCTTCAACAGCGTCAAATCCTACATCAACAAGGCAAAATCACTTTGCGACCAGCTTGTAGTGATTGATGCTCCAGTTTCTGAACCTAACTTCGTGACCTTGTTCCTCAACAGCTTGATTGGCGACTGGGATGACGTGCGTAAGGTGTTCAAATTAAGGCATGAGCTGATAGAGACCTACGTCTGCAAGACGTTTCTCACTAAGAAACGAGATCATCTTTTGGCAAAAGAGAAAAAGCTCATTTTCTTAAACGCCACCTATGAAGGTGTCGGTGCAGCCGTCAACTCTACTCATCAATCATGGAAGAGTCAACCCATGAGAAGTCCACCCTCATCCCAATCCAGTCCAAGCATTGAAAAGCACCCGCCAAGGTCACGACCTATAATCGTGTGCTCATATTGCAACAAGAAAGGGCACAAGGTCTATAACTGCTAGAAGCACATGAGAGAGGAGAAACAACTGAAACAGGAGAGCCAATCAAGAAGTGAGGGGGAGGGGTAAAGTGACGATGAGGAAGTAGAGGCTCAATCTTAGTCATTGTAGTAGAAGGTACAAAGTGGAGTGCAAAAGAAGCCGTTTGACTTCTCGGGGTCTGTTTTTCATACCTCGGATGTTCTGAGTACCAAAAAACTTTGCTCAAGGGACATGTGGTACCTCGATTGTGGGTGCACATCACACCTCACGTTTGAAATATCGTGCCTCTAACACCTTCAAAGCTGTAGAAAGAGTTCCTTCGGTGTAGTAAACAACTGGCGTGTGCCTATCAAAGGCAAAGGGAAGATGATGTTGATGGGTTTCAATGGAGCTGAAGTTAAATTTGGTGAAGTTTTGTACATTCCTTAGATTTCTTTTAACCTCCTCTCACTTGGATAATTGATGAAGCGGGGGGCGCACATTGTCAGCATCAGGAAGCAGATGTCTCTGAAAAATTGTGATGGCGACATTTTTGCCAAAGGAAGTCTTTGCTCAACCGGCATGATTCAGCTCAACCTCAAATCAATGCCTAAAGAGTACCCAAGGTCTATTTGTGAAGCTACAAACCGACAGGGGGAGCGTAACTCCCTTGGTGACCATCAGCTCAGTCATGGAAGCCAACGGAATGGACTTACTTCTGCCATGGCACCTCCGGCTTTAAGGAAGGCGTATATCGGCTAAAAAAAGGTGACATCACTTTTCAGTCCGCCTTCAATAGGTGCATCTTGTTTTTTTGTATGGAACAAGGTGACATTGACAAGAACAAAAAGGAAAGGGGATAGGATGGGAGTTTCATCATTGGGTGATGAAGCTAATCCTACATCTGCACTCCCTGTCCTCCCTCATTCAGCTATAAGCACATCAGGTAACTCCCATTCCGGGTCGCGGGTGGACAACCACGGCTCACACGGTCCTATCATTTGCCTCACAAAGCGGAAAACTATCCACCCGTATATTTAGAGTGGCATGCAACTCGTCACAACGACCCCTGAAGCTGCCCATTTTAATTCTGCCCGTGAGCATAATCAGCGCGCAGTAGTTCTCCTGTAGAATACACCCGCAACAACACTTTCTGACAACGTCTCATTCATTGTAACAGCAGCCTTTGCCGTGAAAACTGGATTTTTTATTCCAGAGGAGCCCAACACCAAATCCGGTGGTCGGCATCACTTCGGTCAATTGCTTATGCAAAAAGGCGAAAACATCGAGCCAACAGCTCGCAAGCAACCGCGACAGCAGCTGCAGCCTCGCACACCTCTGGCGCAGCTGTGGCATTGGAACGGCACGCAGGTAGCCCGACGCCACTCGCGGCAACAGCCACAACTATGCTTAGCGCGAGCTCAGTTGTGGCATCGGAAAAGCGCGAAGCTAGGCATGCCTCGTCAAGCCTCTCGCGGCGAACTGCGTAGGCGCACTCCCAACTGACGTCAGCAGCGAGAAAGCAAGCAAGTGAGCTAGCAGGCAAGCTAGCAAGAAAGCAAGCGATCGAGCTAACAGGCGAGCAAGCTAGCAAGCAAGTGAGCACCACCATTGTGCATAAACGGGTTCCACCTCTGGAACCTAGCACGGCTGCAAATGAAGACGGCGCGGGCGTAAAAACTGGCCTGCTCGACTATGCGGCTAAGTCCGCGTCTCACACAAGAACTTGCAAAAATAACGCGGAGTGTTTCGACAGCATGCTTGAGATCAAGTGGAATCGTCTGGCACTGTCCACTTTGATGGAGAGTGCGACTTAGAATACAGAAACTGAGTCGTCAACGCGTGGACTGACGAGACAAAAACTGGTCTACCAAGAGACAAGTTATTGTTCAGCAACTATTACTAGAGGAAATCGCCCCTACGCAACTGAGCGTGAGAAACTAACCTCTCACGACCCTCTTGGCGACCTTTGCACTGCTCCAACGGCTCCAAAAACAAGGGGAGGGCCAGAAATGTTTTTTTTGAACCTCACACAGGTCACGCCAACTCAGAAGCAGCTGGATGAGGCCGGGCATGAGAAAATTAATGCCGAGGCTCATGCTGAACCCCGTGGGCCAGATTCATTGGAGGGATTTCTTCTTCATGAGGCAACCAAAAATTTTCTGGAGTGTCCCGAACTCAATCGTGCAAAATTATTTTGCTGTGACATGCCCAGGGCAAGTCGAACGACACCCAACTTGGACTCCACAAGGGTCTCGGCAGCCAACAGCCCCAAAAACGAGGAGAATATTTTTCTCTTCGCTTCTGAATCCGACATAGAATTCTTTCTCCCTCAAGATTTCATCGAGGATACGGCTTCGCTCCAACTTCTCAACGAAGATTTTTGGCATCGGCTCAAGGAATGTTTGGAGCTCAGTAACAATGAAATGATGCCGTTTCACCAACGCACAAACTGAGGGGGAGTTTTGGAGTGTTCAATTGCTGCACTGGTTTACTACTCTGTAACAATGCAGTTGCTACTATAATCAGAGGACCGTGGAAGGAGTTCCGGATTTTATCGTATATTTTTCGGGTTCATTTTGGCTGAGAATCTTCCTCAGCCTCAACCAGATATTTCTCTAGTGTCCAGCCCCTTGGGGTGGAAAAGGGCCTGGACTGTAAATAATGTGTAGGCATGCGCATGAGGTAGTTCATGTCCTTTACCAACTCCTAGGGAGATGGCGGGCTACACACTACACAGTGTTGCACAGGCACACAAGGCAGGATGATTTAACCCTGCCTAGCCTACGTGTATCCAAGGTTAGAGAGCAACATCTACTGTATCAGCTCCAACATGCATGAGGTGTGAAGAAGAGATCTACGATCTTCATCAACCTGTGCAGCAGAATCAATGGTGGAGAAGGATAGCTTTTGGAGGAAGCCACCTAATGAAGAAACTTCACCATGAAGCCGAATGAAGCTTTCTTCATCAGGAAGCTTCACCAAAGCTGATTCCAGAGGTGAGTAACATCGCAGAGCTGGGGGAAGATTCCTTTGAAAGGAAGCTTCATACCTACAAAGCCAACAAGTGACTTTTGCCACCACACACGAGGTTGAATCGCGTCCAAGGCGATCAACTTGCCAAGGCCACGTGTATATAAAGTAGTGGCTCTCATATCTTCAATATCTCCACATCTTCATATCCAGAAATCCTCGTGGAGTTCACTCTCCAGTCACGCGTTGAGTTCCATTTGGACAGCATCTTCTTGTTGCTCTTCTGTAGTCGGTCCTACAACAATTGCAGCATCTACAAGGCCTTACAGGCCTTGTGTTTGTGTAAGGCTTCACGCCTTAGAACTAGAGCGCCCTTGAACTGAGGACTGTTGGGGATCCCTCCAAAGCCCTTGTAATCCTAGCACCTGTGTGCTAGTCTTGGAGGATGTAATCAACTCTCTCAGACATAGCAGACTAAATACTTCAAGAGCTTCATACATCAGCTTCTCTGTCATCATCATCTCCTTGGCTACTTGAGTGCCTACGATAGTGTCCAAGTCAAGACTCTGCCGGAGTTCGCTCCGAAGACCCCTATAAGACCGACACTTTTGTGCCAGCCTGGGTTGAGGACGCCTGACTACCTGGAGGCCAGACTACCTTGAAGACGGTGGCAGTGCCAAAGTCCCTTGCGTCGACAGCCTTGAAGTCCTAGCAAGGATTGTCCCCTCTGGGATGCAAGGCAGCTCAGTGCTATATACATAGCTGTGTGAAGACTGATACTTGTACTTTATGTTTTGTACTATCAATCAAGAGATAACATTTCTCTCTTGTGTACATGCTATCTTGCTAGGCAACAAAAGATCTATGTACAGGCAACAAAGAACCTAAACCTTGCTGCCACCACTTCCGCTGTGCAAACTCGGATAGTATATACGCGCGTCTAATCTGTGTGACAACCATGGGAAAATAGGGCCACGACAACATGGGGGAAAATGCGTCGGGCCTGCAATCATTGCTACGCAAATCAACCTCGCAACAGCCGCCCTTCGTCACTTGTGGTCGTAATTGAAGGTTCTGAGTGATTTTTGTTGACAAAAACGAATGTGGAAGCTTTTATTGTAGTTGTTCGAAGGGTGAAGTCCCGTCAATTTTAGCCATGGTCGTGTTTATAGCAGTGTAAAGTAAAAACTTGATAGATTTATCGATACATAGTTCATTTTTCTACCAAACCTAAAAATTTTGTATTGGTAATCTGTCGTGGAGGTCCTGAGCGGGACTCGCTACACAAAAATGTACATCCAAAAAACACGCATGATATAGATGTGATGTGCCAAACCAAAAATGTGTCAGAATCTGTCTGAAACAGACCTGCCACGTCATAGGTGGTAGATAGAATATACTAAAAAATGTTGCGGAACCCCCATGAACTCCGCCGTTGATGAAGGGGGAGGGCAGGTTTTGTGTGATGCCATAGGCAACTATGAAAAATAAAGAAGGAATCGAGGTCAAGGAGATTATACACTAGATATCAGTTTGAATGAAACCAGTTTTGTCCTGCAAATGTGGTTTTTTTGTCAAAGAAGGTGATGAAACTTTAATAAAACCTTCGACCCTGCAATGTTAGGAGGGGGTCAACACCGTAACGCTTATTATGTCACGATTTTACAAAGATTGGTGGTATCTGGATGAAATACCAGGTGGTCTTTAGTAGCCCATATATTTTTGAAAAACGTCATGTATGTGGATGAATGGTACTCAAAATCCTTAGAATATAGGTATTCGTTTAAAAAAGGAACCTCCTAGGCTTCTCTACCACGGGGCCTGCGAGGAGCCCGAACCTTAATACAACCCACAAGACCTGAATGTAAGGAGGGGCTTGTTGAGAACTATCTTTGTTTTCAGAAAACGTTGAAGGGACAACCTGGGTATATTGTAACATTTATAACAGTCAATACAAAATGGAAATTTGCCAAAATGTATCTAATAGGTGGCATAGCACTTTGTAGGAGGTTAGGTAGAAAACTATTTTTGCATTGAAGAAAGGCAAAGGTGTTCCATCATTAAACACATGATTGGAAAGTGGCATCTTGTTATGCACCTCCATGGTTCTAACATGGTTGGCGGTTGATGGCTATCTAACTACTCCTTTTTTACGTGGAAAAGATCCGATAGAACCACAAGGTCACAAACACAATGAGAGATCTTTGTGTCTGAGGTAGTAAAGTGCACAACGTTTCATATGAGTATCACACCACAACGATGTGACAGTCTCGAGGGATAAACCCTGAAGTTTGAGACCATCAATTTACGAGACTTTTTGTTAATTTATTTAACATTCCAAATCTAATGAATAAATTAGTATAGAAATCATCAATATTTATATTCATTTGGTGGGGTTGCATATACTTTGCTACCATACAAATACAAAGTGCTACACTCATATCCCCAGAAATGATAGTTAAATGCCTCATATCCCCAACCAACTTTCATCCTTAATTATGGCATGAGTGGCCAGCCGATTGAACACAAGGAGATGAGATCATTCCTCCCACGGAAAAATCACAAATGAGAGATGACCCCCTTTTTTGACATGTAAATCTTCCATAAGGATTTTTCTCTCTTTTTGTTTCACAACCGAATCCTGTTATAGGAAAAGGGTTGGTTTGTCCCTTCCACCTTGCAATAGCAAGGGGGTGATTCACAATCAACCCTCGCCATTGCAAGGGCTGACCGGTGGTGAGCCATGTTGGGGTTTTGGAGTCTGTAGTGACGAAGACACCGCATGCTCTAATGCAACAAGGGGGTCTTGCTGCTATTCAGGATCTTTGTGCCCAGGAAGCAAACCCTATACTCCAATGTGCGGAAGTGGAATACTGGAATAAAACTAGTAATTTAAGAGACTATCAAGTACAAGCGATGAAACACAGCTCAGCTTAATGCTCTGACAAAACCTGCCCCATTCAAGGGCACAACACCTTGCTAGGGCGTCAAGGCTGTTGTTGCAAGGGTCTCAGCACGGTCACCATGCTTTCAGGTGAAATAGCCTCCAGGTTGTCACGGCAGCCTCCTCTCCACACTGGCAGCCACTACTAGAGTTACTGGGTCGTCAGAGGACTTCTGACCCTCCTAGCCAAGTTGGCAGTGTGTTGGGTTGACAGAGGGGAACTCCAACAAGACACGCAAATTTTATATCCTCCTAACCAGGCTGTCAGAGCACTGCCAAATACACTAGTTCAATAGAGGGAGACTCCAACATAGTCTGATTGTCTCGACAAAATCAGATCTCTAAAGCAGAGCTGAGGTTAGACACTAACTCTGGGCTCTCACGCCTAGACACAACTCCTTGCCGACACATGGGCAATGTCAAGCAATACAACTCAAGCTAGGCAGCTTGAGTTTTGCACGTAGTCTAGCCACAAGAGCGAGGTAGTCAGGCCTTTAGTTAGTCAAGGGCTTCCTCCTGTCCAGGCTGGCAGACTACTACGAGGTTTACCGGTATCTTGAGATGAGAGGAGTTGTAGAGTCTTGGTCTAGAGGTGTTGTCCGGCAGAGATGGATTACTGGACGAGTTGTTAGAGTTGCTTGGTGAGTTTCTTACTGAGTTGTGTTGGAGTTTCTATTAGAGTTACTTGACTAACTCAGTCTAGTCTGCTTTTATACTGGGATCGTGACAAGTTGGCCACATGCACTGTGCCCAGAGGAAGCTTCATGATGCAAGGTCGTAGCTTCCTCCTCAAAGAATTGTCTCGGCCCAAGGCACATAACTTCCTATTGAAAGAAGCTTCCTAAATGCTAGCAACTTGGCCATGGTCCTAGCTGCTGAGTCGTGCATGTTGCCGCTGACGCAGGGTGGTCCCCACTCTTAGCTACGCATGCTGCTATTGAGTCGTGCATGTAGTAGCTGATGGAGCTGCTGAGTCGTGCATGTGGAAGTTGATGCAATGCTGAGTCGTGCATGCACCACCTGATGCAGAGTGGTCCTTGCTCCAGAGATCTGCTTGCATATGCTGATGCAAGCGGTCCCAATTGTCCAGACAGGTGTAGCCGCACCCTGAATGGTCTGGGTCAAGGACCCAGCAGGGCTTGCTTGCACTACGCAACTACTGATCAAGCTGGGCCAGCAGGCATGCACAACCTTGCTGTACATGAAGCACTCAAAGATCCGGGCTCCTTTCCCCCCTTGGACTTGGATGCCTGAATTATATCTGGCCTGTAAATCAGAAATTCTCGGCCGAGCCGCACCCGAGTACTTTCATGCACGGACCTCTGATCGTCGATGTAACTACACCATGTCGAAGTTGTCGCTTAGCGGAGTTATGGCTCACTCCAACAAGCTAGTCGTTGGCCAAATGGCTGGATTGTTGGCGACCAGTTAGGTAACTGGCAGGCCACCCACCGGCTCCCAACTAGCCGTCGATTGAGATAGTGGATCAACCGGTAGCTGAGAGGCCATGAGGGCATTAAGGACAAGGCATGTGGCCTCTTTCCCTTGCCCTCAATCACCCTCCTTGCTAGCGAGAGTGAGCAAGGGCGAGGGATAAAGAGAGGGAGAGAGAGCAAGAGCGATATTGAAATTCGACGTAAAAATACCAATTGTGCATGATTGCTAATCTTGTTAATCATCATTGCAAACTAAACCTTACATTTCTTAGACAAGATGCAAGACCAAACATGGTTTGTGGTGGCGATACCAACCACAATGCAAGAGTTGTGCGATGTAGTGACTGAAGTAAACGCCGTTAAAACGATGAGCTCAATCACGTTCGCGGTACCTTTTAATCCATAATATCAACCAAGCCAAAGATAAAGACTGGAAGGCACTTGCTGGATTCACATGTGGCCACAATTTGTGGAACTAAATCTTATAATTGACCCAAATGGGTGAATTATAAGAGTTACGATGTACGCCGTACCGATTCTGTGTTTTCTACAAACTCACTTTGCCATCATCGACTCTCACACTCAGACGAGTGGAAACAACATGATGATGGAGTTCAGAAGATAGTATTTGGTGCTCACGTGAACTTAGAAGTTGACATCACGGGGGATGACTGCTTTGTAAGCCTTGGATTTACCCAACTGGTGGGCAAAATGTAGGAGTCATCAAATGGCGTGGTTGTCATTGGTGAAGAAAACATGGTATCCATGATCAGAACCTGCAATGCAAGCAGGTTATTTTAGGGTACAAAGAGAACATCACGTTAAAGGGGCTCAACCTTCTTGGCCCTTTTGCATGATTCTAAACAATCCATGGCTCCAAAAGAATAAGACTTTAATGTGCTTTGAATCAAAACGCTAGATCCTTCAAATGGGTAGTGTCGCTTTCTGCTGATTCGAGGTATTGACTTGTCTATGACCCGACTTAAAATCTATGTTAGCATATCTGTGATACAAGTCATGAAATATATTTGACAAGGTTGTCGATACTTTTTGGCTCAGTTATAAAAAGTGGAGGATGAAGCAAAGGAAGATGCATTACTAGAGATCAAATCTCTGCTAGTAGAATTCTCGGAGGTATCAAAAGACCCACCGTTTGGGCTTCAACTAGAACCATTCATTGACCACAAAATTCCATTGCATCCGGAAGTGAATCCTCCATTTGGACCTATGTGTCACCCTAGTTTGACAAATTGGCGGGAGGTCACATGCTAAATTAAATAGTACCTTAAAAAAGAGTGGATCAATCCAAGTAGTTTGCTGTACAATGCTCCAATGTTTTTTGCGACTAAAAGGACAAAGGTTTACTCATAAGCATGGATCACCAGGCGCTAAACACGTTGATGGTGAGAAAATAATCCCCTTCACCGTGAATTAAGGACCTGTTTCACCATATTATATGGGGCAAAAAAATTATCCTTCATTGGCACAAATTCCTTGCAATCCTGCAGAAGCAAGAGTTCTACACAAAGGTGAGCAAGTTCAAGTTTGCACAAGATGAGCTGGAATACTTTTGACACCTTCTCGGTAAGGACGGTACCCGTGTCAACCGACCAAAGGTTCAAGCCGTAGTGGATTGGCCACGCCCAGAAAAAATGGTACAGATTAGGTCTTTCCTTGGTCTTGTAAACTAAGTTTGGTGGTTCATGCAAGGGTTTTGGACCTTGGTAGCTCCACTTACCAGGCTCACATGAAAAAAATGAATTCGGAATGGACAGGTGACTTAAAAAATGCTTCTCTCAAAGTCGAAGAAATTATGTCCATTGCTCCCTTCATAGCTCTTTCAGATCCATTACAACCATATGAGGTGCAATGTGATGTCTGTAGAAGGACTCAAAGCAGACCTTGTATAAAATTGTTGTAAACGTTTTTGTAAGAGGTGGAAGCTCATCCCTGCTGTAACAAACCGTCATCGTACATGGGTAGACGAGTAACCAAATCCCTCAGAATGCAATGGTTAGCCTCATCGGCTCAACTAGCAGGTAAAATCCCATGGGGTGGGCACTGGAGCGCGACACACCGACTATCGTATCATCATAGGGCAGCATTCTACAGGATAATTCCTGCTCTGCTAATGTCATCAGATGGACTTAGACATTCCATCCTCTTCGACTACAGTTGAATACTAACCAATCAGTGAAAGGGGAAATCCTGACCTGGCATATATTCATATTTGGGATAGTACCATACATACCTACATTACCTCATAGGGTGAAAAAAACCCCAAGTGGTATTTTAAGGGTCGGTTCTTCCCAAGGGGTAGAGAACTCTTCTGTACCTCAACTAGGTCACCGTGTTACATTCTTCCCCCTTTAGCTACAAACCATACTATGTTTATATAGGAAACAAGTTTACTCATTTGACTATTCACATATGGAAGGTAAAAAGGGACAGTGAAACGTCACATTCACGCTTGTGTTTACAAGAAGATGTGTGATACATGTCACATGAGTACATGGTATTTGTCACTGCATNTATTCATATTTGGGATAGTACCATACATACCTACATTACCTCATAGGGTGAAAAAAACCCCAAGTGGTATTTTAAGGGTCGGTTCTTCCCAAGGGGTAGAGAACTCTTCTGTACCTCAACTAGGTCACCGTGTTACATTCTTCCCCCTTTAGCTACAAACCATACTATGTTTATATAGGAAACAAGTTTACTCATTTGACTATTCACATATGGAAGGTAAAAAGGGACAGTGAAACGTCACATTCACGCTTGTGTTTACAAGAAGATGTGTGATACATGTCACATGAGTACATGGTATTTGTCACTGCATATATCCATATTGCATGCTCATCTTTCCATGTGGTACAAGTATCCTTGAGCATTTTCCAGCTTCATACCAAAGCAAGACATTTCATCAGGAGGACCCGTAAGAGGGTCCATGTACACATAGCTTTGATACTTGAAGATTCAACGAGGCTTTGTGCATCAATTTTGGTAAGGCATTACTCATTGTATGTTGACAAGACAATATCATCCATGCTTGCGCATGGGATTCCCATGCTATATGTTGAAGGGAAAGTTGTGAGATGGAAATTGAATTTTCCTTGTGGGTATTTGGAGTTCAGCCTTGGGATTGCAGCAACGCATCCTCCCCCTTTGATTGAGAAGCGTCCATCCGACAAGTGCCCAAGAAAATTCCTGTTGGGCTGGTGTAATGTGCCACCGTTCCCAAAGAAAAATTCTCTTCGTGGGGCTTACGCCAGGGTGGTACCCCCAGGGGCTTGATCAATTAAACTCAATCTCATCCTCCAGTAAGGATTCAACTATTGAGCTCAAGGAAAAACTTGTATGTTTTAAGTTCCACATGTGGCTATCGCAGCCGGTTCTTTTGGTTTGGCTGAAATACCATTCCCAATTGACCCCTTGATAAAAAAATTGACATGGTGGCCAGTGTCGGTGCCATGTTACATGTGTATACATGTCATGTCACGATGCTTATGAGCCAACTAAACATTGCAGACCACATGGTCTTACATTGTATGGGGCATTGCCAATGTATTCCAATACATGACGTTGCCACATCACAGGTCTCTGAACACATGTTTCTACCATAATGTGATGACGGATGAGATTGTTATCTCGTAGCACGAAGACCTAGATGGAAAGCACATGTAGCTTGTCGTCTCCACACTCAAAGGACGAGTGGGTACCATTAGATGCTATGCGATCTAAGAATTTCCATCATGTAGAGATAATCCAAGGTAGTGTGATGTGATTAGACACAAAATCCATCTTCTTTGACCAGAAGAGTGTTCATTGCGCATTGAAAAATTTTCATCTGCCTTTTTGGAGAGAATTTTACATCCACCTGAACTCAGGACTGACGAGCAGCCAAGACACATTCCGGGTATCTGATGCCACACATAAGTGAGTTGACGCATTGTCAAGTAAGCTACATGACCAGGTATATCACCACAAGTATTGCTGCCCTGTAAAATGTCCCGTGTACTTTGTGTCCTCTATACATGTAAGCAAGTAGAAAGAGAAATGGGTAATGTTCATGACTGAACAGTGTCAGTTCATGGCATTCCTTTAGCCGTGAAGGCTATTGAATGCATGTGTCATTTATCTGAAGCTTAAAGCCTTATGAGCCATTGTCGTGTCCACTTGCATGTTATAGTGAGCAACATGTTTTTGACCGATTGCTTTGTCACTATAGACATGTGTTGAGCATTATCGTTTATCATGTTATAGCACATGGATTGACACAATGATCTCTGTCTATTCTAATACCGAATCAAACAATGTCTTCTAAGGTCGCTTTGATATTGAACTTCATGCACATGAGCCTTTACCCAAGCACATATGGTTCACGTAACCAGAGCATGCAAGACAAGGATGCTCGATGCATGAGTCAACTTGTAGAAGGTACAGAAGGCCTCATTCACAAGGAACTTTGGGTGAGTGGGTGGGATTGCCAAGAATCACCCCCTTTATGAGTACAACTCTACGATCTCCAATGAGAGGAACGTGTCGAGGGTGCAAGTTCTGTCCCTGATATTATACTCAATGACATTGACTGCGTTGTCCTGAGGAGTAACTATCTAGAAATGTTGTGGTGTTGCTTGGAGTGTACGAGGCACACAACGCCAGGTTTGCGTCTGAGATCGATCATGATCCATGGACCATTATTTGTTCAAAAATTGGTTTCTAGACGAACAAACCTTCTAGCAAAAGCCGACTGGCAGTGCCACCATACATCATTGCTCTTGCAAAGCTGGACTGTTTTCTGCCTCGTTGCGATCCCTTTTTTCCCCTTGTACTCTTGTAGCTCGTAACTTGAAAAAATCAAATCAGGATTGAGGCACCATAGGTTCCTCTCAAAACTGATGTTCTCATTTTGTTCCCAACTCATGGTCAATGACGAGAATTATCAGGAGGAAGGGGTGGGTTTTCAGGCTACTTGTAGAATAGACATTATACTACCATTTAGTTACTATGGTTCTTTTATAAATATGATTACTGTAGAGCTAAAAATACCTGCTTGCATCCACTAATTCCTCAGTGATTTCATTACTTGTAGGCCCATAGCCGAATAAGGTGTTTGAGCTGGGACTTTGGAAAGGACGGGAGCTGATTTTTTTTTGGGCTCCAGTGCCTATTTCAAGAGAAAACCTGGGTCTATTTGGTTACAGATCCCATAGCTTCTCGGTTGTTGTGTACCGCAACTACCAGTTCATGGTGAACCCATCAGTAGAAGATTCTTTGGACTAACCCATTTTGAGGAGCATTGGGTGTCATCTGCTGATGGAGATCAGTTGGCCAACTACCAAGCTTTGGTACTTGTCAGCCACAAAACGTTCGCACTTTTAGCAAATTCCATACTACACTAGGCTTGCTCAATAAGCTCATAAAGTTCACACTGCTGCTTGTCAAAGTAGCGGAGTGAACAAGCCATTATGGCTCTGAGTGCTGAATAAAGAGATAATGCAACTTACGCTGTTATCGAGCAAGTGATGAATGTTGTTCATGCTCACCAAAACCGTCCTACTGTTTCACAAAACATTGTGGCTGTTGGTTATGCTAGCGAGCACCGCCTAAATGCAAAAATAGTAAAAATCTTTTTTTGCTGGGTGATAGTCATGGATAGCGACCAAAGGAGGTTGGAGATGCCCGACATAGTTGTCGCACAGATGGTCCCACCTAAGTAGGGAGACCACTAGTTGTAATGAACGATAAGCTGTAGGTAAAGTCAAGGTGTCATGCATGTCTATATTTTTAGCTGGTGATAAAAATTAGCAATGTTCTGTCACCATGTGGATGTCTCACTATCTGAAATTTAGGCTTGATCCTGGACAACTGATAATAAGTGGGGAGGAATGTAGCGGGAGGGCCAGTTTGACCCTGCCACATTGTAATAGCGAGGGCAACCTCCCCTCGCTATTGTGAGTACTTTTTAGGGGCCAACCACTTGTTTCCCACCGGCCGGCTGGCGGCCGCTGGTTAGATGGCCAGTAGCCGGTCAGGTAACCGCCCGGCCACCCACCACCTTCCCGCAAGCCACCCATCGAGCTACTGGTTTGATCGGCAAATAAATGGCCACTTGGGCATTTAAAAGGGGCTCGTGGCCTCGTGCCCTTGTACTTGCTCGCGATCCATGCTAGCAAGAGCGAGGGAGGAAGAGGGAATGAGCAAATGAGAATGACAGTGGGAGAGGGGGAATTTTTTTTTGCAAAGTCGGAGATCGTGTCTCGCACGAGACGATTTCACACCGATGCATCACAAATGAGATTCAAGTTTTTTGTGAAAATTCTGGGTTTTTAAAATGAAAACTTGTGAATACTCACGACTTTGGGATAATAACAAAACATTAAAAAAAGTCAAACACAATACTGAGAACCAGTTTGATGATTTCACCCATTTTCTTTGACTTCTTGATGATTCTAGACTCTCTTAATGAGCCTTAAACCCCACATTATAATGACTAGGTTTCTCGTTGACATCTGAAATTCACATTCATCGCATTCGTCGAGTGCTGAAGATCTTGATTATGCCTCACTTGTTGATTCCATGTTTTTTGTAAGATGCGCTAAAATGTTCCGACACTTTCCATCAAAGTTCACCTACTATTCTTTGAAAATTACCCAGGTTTTGCATTCTTCCAAACCGTAGTGCTTTCCTAACCCTCAAACTTTGGACCCATAACGTTTGAGCCCACGTAACATATGTTCCAAAGGTTTAGCGTTCCGTTTCATAGTGATTGTACTGAGGGTAAAAATGGTGAGGCTGTGTTCATGTATGTTAAATTATTTTAAAGAAACAATAAGATGCTCTCCGTGATACCAGTTTCTAGAATCATTTGCATATGTTAGATCAAATCTGCCTTGATATAAGGTAAGGTGTAGTGGCTGTGAGTGGACCTTAGGCTTGCTCACAATTCACCCTGAACTGGGGTTCTAATCCTGATTTGCTACACCCTTGCCACGTCAGGTGAGCACTTGCTCCATGCGCGTCAGGCACACTTTCTTGGTCATGAATACTGCCGTGCGTGTGACTTCCCTATGTTCGCTGCGCTTTTGGGCGCGAAATTGGGGACGGCGCGCCACATGTTCCTGCATCCCCCATAAAGGAACAAACCTTAAACCTCGAGATCGGATAAGCCTTGGCCAGCAAGGCCCTCAGAAGCGCCCGGCGACGTCGTGGGGTACAGTGGAAAACAGATGAAATTCTGCGTTTGTGGGACTGCTTTTTGTCAAAAACAAACTTTCGTCTGAATTCGACTTTTGACCTCGAAGCGCGCATCAGTTGCGGCAAGCCGCATGCCACTTGGAGGGTTGGTGCAGCGCGGGTGAGCTCCCCAGTGGCTCTGCAGTGGTCAGTGCCGATGGGGCACAGCCGTCGCAAGCCGCAAAGCAACCCCGACGACGCAGTAGAGGTTCTCTTGCATTTCTAACGAATCCAAACTGAACAGCAGCGGGGGGGGGGGGGGGGGGGGGGGGGGGGCTGCGCTGGCGGCGGCGCCAATCTGCTCGGCGGGGACGGGCAGCGGCGCAGCGCAGGGCAGCGCAGGCAGTACAGGGTCGAGGCGCGAGTGAGGACCGGCGGCCAGAGCAGTATGAAAGCGAGCGCAGTCGTCCCTGCCCTCATTCAGTCCACTCCAATCCGATCTGTCCGTCTTGATTCGGCCATCTGTCCACGGCCCCAAGGCTGCGCGGCAACCTCACCCGTTTCAAATAGGTTATTCGCCACCTCACGTCGCACCTCCGAGGCTACGCGCCTCGCCCTCCCTCGCTGCGCTCCCGTTCTGGCGCATCCCTGCAGTTGCTGGAATCAGATCCAGTCATACCGTCTCACTTAACTGTTCGAGGGTCCCGCCTCTGTCCCGCGTCTCAAACTCACGTTTCTTCACGCCGCACGCCGAAACATGGCTCTCGTCCTCCTCGTCGTCGTCGCCCTCGCCGCGTCCGTAGTAACAGGCGCTTCGGCTCAGGCGCCTCCGCCCATCCGCGCGCCGCGCACCTTCATCGTCGGTGGCGCGGGCCAGTGGGAGGTTTTCCCGCTCAACTACTACCAGAACTGGATCGACAGCGCCGGACCCGTCTACGTTGGCGACACCTTCCGTACGTCTTCCCTTAAAAAAACCATCTTAGACCACTCCCGTCCCCCCCCCCCCCCCCCCCC
>SZWC01002405.1:169251-181424 GCA_023375785.1 Penium margaritaceum
TGCGTCGAAGAGGAGCATAGAATCAGGTCATCAACGTACAAGGCGACCAACATAGTCCCTTTGTCACTCTCATGCACGTACATGCTAGGGTCATTGTCGCAGTGCATGAAGGACTCCTTGGCCATGAACGTGTCCATCTCCTGGTACCAAAGTCTTGGCGCTTGTTTTAGCCCATAGAGTGCCTTCACCAATCTGCACACCTTGCCCTCGGGAGCATCAACCCCCTCCGGAACCTCCATCAATACCTCCTTGTTAAGTTTGCCGTAAAGGAAGGCTGTCTTGACATCCATCTGGTGGACCTCCATGTTCTCGGCAGCAGCAATGGCAAGCATTGACCAGATGGAGGCAAACGTCAAAACTGGGGCAAAGGTCTCATCGTACTCTGTGCCAGGCCATTGGGAGAACCCCTTTGCTACCACCCGTGCCTTGTACTTGTCTATCTTGCCATCCTGTTTCCTTTTTACTTTCAGCACCCACTTGGACCCCACAACGTGAGCCCCGGCAGGTCTGTCCACCAGCACCCAGGTCCCATTCTCTTCTATGGAGCTGAGTTCACTGCGAATTGCTTCGTCCCACTCTGCTTTGTCAGGCCGAGTGAGTGCCTCTGCGACAGACTTTGGCTCCTCTTGAACCAAGAATGAATAGTTGAAGCCTGTCCATTCACCCCTATCTGCGTCGTAATGCTGCCGAGGTACTTTGAGGCGTGAACTGCTCCTTGAACCTGCTGGCTGGTGCTGTTGATGTGGAGGCTGGAGGTCTGGTTCGTCATTGATGATAGGAGAGGCATCCTCCTCATGTTCCGGAGGATCGGATACGTCGGAATCAGAGTCTGATTCCTCCAAGTCATCTTCATGAGCTCCTCTCCCTGTTGTAGCACCTATCCCATGCCATTGTGCTGGTGCTTCGTCTCCCTCTTCTAGGAGAGTGAGCCACTCTCCCTGTTTTGGAGCGTTCTCGAGTTCGAGATGCTCTCCCTTACTCAGAGAAGTTTCGTGGAAATCCACGTCTTTGCTGCGGATGACCTTCTTGGCTCCTTGGTCCCACAGTCGATAAGCTTTGTGGGCGATGTCATAGCCGATGAAAATGCACTTTCGTGCTCTTGCATCGAGCTTTCCAGGGCCCTCACCGGCCTGGACCTTGGCAAACCCGGTGCAACCGAAAACCTTGAGATGGGAGGCGTCCGGCTTCCTGCCTGACCATACTTCTTGAGGCGTCTTCAACTGCTGTGTCTGCTTCTTCTTGCCTCTCCTTCGTAGAGCTGCTGCAGGTGTGAGGTTCACAAGGTAGGTAGCCGTACGTGCTGCTTCAGCCCAGAACCTAGGAGGAAGCTTGGCGTCAAAGAGCATGCACCTTGTCATGCCTAGGAGCGTCTGGTTCATCCTCTCTGCTACGCCGTTGCTTTGAGGTGAGTAGGGAATAGTTTTCTGGTGTTCAATGCACTCTGTCTTGAGCCACTCCCTGCAAGCTTCATAGTCTCCCCCGTTTTCCGTCCTGAATGCCTTCACCTTCTTTCCACTCTGTCGCTCAACCATAGCGACAAAGGCCTGCAGATTCTCCTTCACCTTGCCTTTCTTTTTGAGAAAGTATATCCAGACTTTGTGGCTGTTGTCGTCGATGCATGTAAGGAAATATCTGCTGCCTCCATTCGACGGTATGCGAAAGGGACCACATACGTCAGAGTGGACGAGATCAAGAGGTGCGAGAGCACGCGTTCCATTGCGCTTGAAGGGTTTCCTTTTCGCCTTGCCTTGAAGGCATGGCTCACACATGNCCTCAACCTTGCCGTTGGCGACTCTGAAGTTCTTGTTACATGGAGCAAGAGAGATGAAGTCTCTCTTCTCGTAAGTGGTGTGCTCGTTTGTGCCCGAGTCAAGGCCATAGGCTCCTGGCCTGAGTATCGCCCTCCCTTTGTTGGAGGCACACTCAGCCATCAAGCTTGTGGGATCCTTCCCACCATTTCCCCCTCGCCATTCATCCCCGTCTTCTCCCTCTCTCTTGGGTGCACGGCACTCTCGAGCCCAGTGTCCAGCCTTGCCACAGTTGTGGCAGTTTCCTTGGTGCTTTGCACCCCTTCCACTGTTGCTAGTGCTATTGTTTCCCTTGTACCCAGAGGATGAGGTATTGCGGAAGGTACCGCTGCTCCGTGAGGCAAAGGCAGCCATGTTTGCTTCACTACTACTACGACGCATGGCTTCATTCCGCACATACTCAGAGACGGTGGTGTAGGAAACTAGATCTTCAGTCCACCCTCCAATCACCGTTATCATGGGGCCCCAACTNGCCCAAAGCGCCTGTGCCACAGGTTCTTGGAGGATGTGCATAGGCTAGAATGAACAGCCCCGGTGGCTGCATTTACTTGCGGTTTTGTTGCGGAATCATCTGCTGCCACTGCTTCCGCTGCTCCAACATGTCCTTCCTCATCTGAGTCTGCAGCGCTGTTCTCCTCATCATCACTCTCGACCAAAGATTCAGCCGTTGAAGTTGTCGTTTTGGTCTGCAAGACGTAAAGTCCATCAACGCGAGGAACCTATGCGACAACCTTCTTGGCAGAATAGGAGATGTTGATGTCCTTGGAAGGAACTATCACCGCTTCCTTCTCTGTAAAGACCACTGTCATGCCATGGTCAGTTATCTTAGAGACGGAGAGCAGGTTGGCTGTGAAGGAGGGCAAGTAGACCACCCCCTCTAGCTTGAGGTCGGAAACTCCACCATTGACACCCACTGTGACCAGCTTGTCACCAATCCCCTCAGCCACCTCAACCTTGCCGTTGGCGACTCTGAAGTTCTTGTTACATGGAGCAAGAGAGATGAAGTCTCTCTTCTCGNCCCCTTCACCAAGCCTCATGCTGATGAGGTTTTGTAGAATGAAGAGACGGTTGGCAAGTGAGGAGGACTGAAACACCTTGCCGAGTTTGGCGTATGCCGCGGCTGCCACTGTACAACCGCTGATGTGTGAAAGGACTGAGGGTTATATGGAGGACACAAGAATGGCGAGAGCCTTCTTGTTGAGCTTGACCCATGCCACAAGGTCAGCACCCTCCTCCTTTGGTGCTGGGATAGTTCCGTCAAAATATCCTAGCAGATCTCTGTCATCCATGATGTTCTCAAACTGCCACTTCCAGAGTGCAAACCCCTCTCCATCAAACTTGAGGATGGGCGAATGATTCCCTGGTTCCCCTGTCCCTGCCATCCCTACAACTACAACTGTTTCAGCTGCTGCACCTGTAGTTGATGCCGATGAACCTGTGTTTGAGGCCGCTGTAGGCTGTTGGTAAGAAGAGGAAACTGCTTCCCCTGTTAACGATGGCCGTTGCAAGCAGATGTAGGCTGATGTAGGCTGATGCAGGCTGATGTCAGCTCCCAAGGTAGAAAGGTGCAGATGTGTTGCATTCCCCTCCTGCTGATGTTTCCTTGCAATCAGAGAAGTTGGGTGAGAGCGAAGGCGCTCTCACTGCTTGTGACCTTAGCGGTTGCATGCGTGAAACTTCCCTAACCAGAGGAGTGGGCCCATAACCCTTTGTTAGCTACTGAGCTAACCACCTCTGGCAGAGAAGCCGCAAAATCAAAAAGCTCACAAAGGTTTTTAGGCCTTCTTCCTTTGTTGACATGTGTCATGCACCCCAAACTTAATCAGGCATACACTTCACCTTCAAGAGTACTAATGCCTTAGCATTACATCTCAAGAAGAGCTCAAGTCGTCAATACGCAAGAGAGCATCAAGCAAGGGTTGATTGATCAGCATGCAAGACAAGTCCTTTTATAGCTGTCTGTCCAGTCCTAGAACTCAAAAGCACATTCTTGGGAAGTGGCCTGAACCAGCCACATCACCAATAGACTTGCACTGTGGGCTTGACACATAAGCATCCTAGTGTCAAGGTGACAGACCAACCATGTAGCGTCCAAGAAGCTACGGACTTTCTTTCTTGGAAGCTTCCACAGCAAACAAGATATGCATGGGGGCCAGGATCGACCTCATGACCTCTCACTTGGCCAAATCAACAAAATGGCCAAGGTAACCACTCACCCACATGGTGTACTCACAGGTCATATCTCACAAGAGACAGAGCATAGTTGAGTCACACTACAACGGATCTAGGGGTCATACCTCCACAAGGGGCAGAGCATTCCTGATCCGTCCTACAACACCGAACAAGGGGCAAAAACATTCAACAGGCAGGAGGGGGAGCTGATCTGGAGCTCTGGCACCGACAACTGAGGCATTCCTCACCCGTATTCCTGAAGGAGATGGCAAAGCACGAGCTGGTACGCGGCCTCGTCATCAACGATGTGGAAGAGGTGACAGATGCAGCAATGCACAAAAAGTGCGAGCCTTGCTTTAGGGGCAAGGCGCGGCGCAAACCGTCCAATGAGAACGTGGATCGCGCCTTGGACCTACTGGAGTTCATGCACAACGATGTGTACGCACCATTCAAGATGGCGTCAAAGAACGGCGTGCATTACTTCATCACCTTCATAGATGACTACGGCAGAAAAATCTATGTTTACTTCAGTCAGCGGAAAGGCGAGGTCCTGGACCGGATGAAGGAGTATGTTATCGCGGTGGAGAGGCAGACTGACCGGAAGGTCAGAGTGCTATGCAGTGACAACGGCGGAGAGTACGTGGGATGTAGTGGATGGATGAAGCAGTAGGGCATAAACTGGGAACAAACAACGCTGTGTTTGCCTCAGTCTAGTAGCGTGGCAGAGTAGAGTGGGCAAACCAGACTTTCCTTAACATGGTACAAACCCGTTGTTGTTCGCCGCAAAGCTTGTGGACGGAAGCTGTGCATACGGAGAGCTACACCATCAATCTCACCCCTATACCGGTGCTGAAGGGGAAGAGCAGCTAGAAGACACCGTAGGAGGTTTGGAGTGGGTGCAAGCTAAGTGTGGTATACCTGAAAGTATTCAGATGCAAGGCGCACGCGATGGTGCAGGCTGCGGAGCGGCGCGGCAGCAAGTTGGAGCCGCGGGTAAAGTCGTGTCTCTTTCTTGGCCATGAGAGCGTGCATAACACATACTGGCTCTACGACATGTGCAACGAGGAGGTAATCTGTAGCCAAGGCATCAAGTTCGATGAGCAGAAGAGTTATATCAGTAGCAACGACGTCGGCGTGGTGGAGTCTCCAAAGACAGGGAAGTGGCTCCAGCTCCTTGACTATGAGAAGGAGCTGGTGGACGCTGAAGTTGAGGATGCACCATCGGAGCGTGACAGTGCACCAGCGGTGGCAGCCGACACGGAGGACTCTGATAACGATCAAGCTCATGAGGAGATCCACCAGAAGGATTCCGCGGATGAGGCACAAAGGGTGCCAAGGCGTGCACTCTCGACGGAGTACGCATCAGGCATTGGTGGAAAATCTACTGGACACACCGCCTGTGTGGGCAATGTTTCACCGAAGTGGGAGAGATCCTCGCGGATCTGTCCAGTCGATGATTCACCGGAGTGTACAGATTCAAAGGGATTGGAGCTGAGCGATAATGCGCCACCAAAACTGTCGCGTCGCAGCGGGAGGCAGTGGAAAGCGGGGAAGCGCTTCGACACAAGCACCGGTCGATGGATAATGTGGTGCATTCTAGTTGTATCAACGGAGCCGACAACCGTACAAGAGGCGCTTGCACAGCTCAAAGGGGATCAATTCGACACCCTTCAAATCGGAGCTGGCCTCCATTACGGAAAATGACACGTAGGAGCTAGTTGACAGGCCAAAAGATGTCAAGATCATTGACTCAAAGTGGGTGTTCAAGACCAAGTTCACAAAGGAAGGTGTGGTTGACAAATACAAGGCCTGGGTAGTGGCGAAGGGATACTCACGGGGTAAGGGCGAGCGCTACAATGAGACGTTCGCTCCCGTCACCAAGTTAACAAGCATCTAGGCGATCCTTGAGGTGGCGGCCGCAAAGGACATGAAGTTTCACCAAATAGACGTAAAGACGGCCTTTCTCAACTACATCATAGACAAAGAGATCTACATGGAGGTACCAGAGGGGATGGAGGCACCCAAGAGTAAGATGTGCAAGTTGTGGAATTCCTTGTACGGGCCAAAAAACAAACACCCAGATACTCGTACCAACAGATGGACATCTTCATGGCACAAATCGTCTTCAAGCGCTATGAGTCAGATCATAGCATGTACGTGCGGCGTGACAAGCAGCTCCATCAGATCCTTGTACTCTACGTGGATGACCTGATTCTGTGCTCAAATGACCTGCCAAGCCTACATCGGCTGAAAGAGTAGCTGAGCAGCAGATTCCACATGTCGGACATTGGAGATCTGGAGTACTACCTCTGGGTCAGCATCACACGGAACTAGAGGGTGCGCACACTTGAGCTTGGGCAGGCCAAACACTTGAACGAGGTGTTGAAGCAGTACAGCATGGAGGAATACAAACCAGTTGGCAGTCCGGTCTCCACGACCTGTGAACTGAGTACGGAAATGGCGCCGTACACAAAAGAAGAGCGCTATGATATGGCAGGGATGCCCTACCAATCGGCGATGGACAGCCTCATGTACGCCATGGTGGTAACTTGACCAGACTTGGCCTACGCGGTGGGCCACATGAGCAGGTTTGTGGCTGATCCAAGACACTACACTGGAAGGCAATCAAGTGCATCCTCCGCTACCTGCAGGTGATTCGGCACACGTGCCTGAGGTATGACACCAAAGGGAGGTTGGACCCTTCTGCGTCTGATCTGCTACATGGATGCAGACTACGCTGGTGATGTGGACAAGAGGAAGTCCACATCCGGCTATGTGTTCTTCCCTCGCTAGTGCAACGCACTCATGGCAAAACAAAATGCAAGACTACATTGCTACCTCCACAGTAGAGTCGGATTACATTGCATTGGTCGAAGCTGCCAAGGAGGCAGTGTGGCTTTGCACATTGCTGGGAGAGTTGGGCGTGGTGCAGCAAGGGCCAACGGTGGTGCAAGAGGACAACACGGGCGGTATCTCACTGACCAATAATCCGACGCAGCACAGGAAGACAAAGCACATCGACGTGCGTTACCATTACGCACGGGACATGGTGGAGAAGGGAGAGGTGGTACTGCAGCACTACAGCACGTGCCACATGCTTGCGGATTGCTTGACCAAAGCGCAATCAGTAGATCGGTATGTGATGAGCGTGGCCAGACTTGGGATGACTAGTTGTGAAGGGCTGGAGGACGTAGCGGAAGATGAGTGAGAGCAAGTATGAGCATCAGGCATGGAAGGTGCAAGGAGGAGAATGTTGTATTTTTCCTCCTTAGCATGCTCGAGGTGGTGCCGAGAGGCATCAACAAGCCACTAGAGGGGGGAAATCCTCATATTTTACTCTAGCTACCTGAGGGGTGCACTAAATCCAGATTAGATTGGAGTTTTTGAAAGTTGTAAAGTTGTTAAATCCAGTGGAAGTTGTTTCACCGGTATCGGACAAGTAACAAGAGAGATATGAGTTTCCATATTTGGGATGTGCGTGGCGGCTGGGCGAGTCGGCCGCGGTCTGACTACCGGTGGAAAATCCCCCGGAACGAGTAACAAATGTCCATCTAGGTATTTCGCCCCGGAAGAAAGCCGAGGCGTCCGGTGGATAAGATCCACTGGAATCAGTAGTGCAGGTTGTTATTGAGGGACTTGGCCAAAATTCTGGCTCGGAGTCCGAATCTCATAACTACAGTTTGTTACTCAGGACTTGGTCAAAATTCCGACTGTAGGTTCGCGGACAGGTTTCGAACCACATCATCACCAAACTCAATGATTTACTCATTGAAACACACCCCAAAGGTGCAGGGGACACCGCCACTATGTGTAGGGACATCGGCGCCTCCGGAAAGGCATTTTGATAGGTCCTTGATATGTGAGGGCGCCTCAGCGGGCGACATGGTGCGCGCCACCGACTGAGTGGCTGGATTGGGATGCCGTGCTTTGGCTGACGTAGTGGGAGCTATGGTTAACCAAATCGCATGTGGTTTGGTGCGTAGGGAAGCTTGTGACTAGCCCTATAACTCGTCAGTTCATGTCCATGTCCAAAAACTAATGCGAAACTGCGTTAATCCATTTGCAAAAGTGACTTTCTCACAACTCTGTCCAACTCCCACAAACATAGCATGAGGTGACCAAAAAGCTCATGCTTAGACTCAGAACTCGCACAAAACAAAGCCGTGAACACAGAGACGGTCGTCTCTGTGTTCCTTCAGGCCACAATGGAACTGCCCCGCAGTTTCTGACAGAGGCGCATGCGAGGGCCTTGTAGGCGCAGGCGCAAGCCACATAGGTGCAGGCGCGGGCCTTGTAGGCGCAGGTGCGGGCCTCGTAGGCGCAGGCGCGAGCTCTTGTACGCACAGGCGCAGGCCTCTTAGTCACAGGCGCGGGCCTCGTAGGCGTAGGCGTGGGCCTCGTAGGCACAGGCATGGGCCTCGTAGGTGCAGGCGCGGGCCTCGTAGGCGCAGGCGCGAGCTCTTGTACGCACAGGCGCAGGCCTCTTAGTCACAGGCGCGGGCCTCGTAGGCGTAGGCGTGGGCCTCGTAGGCACAGGCATGGGCCTTGTAGGCACAGGCACGGGCCTTGTAGGTGCAGGCGTGGGCCTCGTAGGCGCAGGCAGGGGCCTTGTAGGCACAGGCACGGGCCTCGTAAGGGCTGGGCAGGACTTTTAGGCACAGGCACGGGCCTCGTAGGCATAGGCACGGGCCTCGTAGGCGCAGGCAGGGGCCTTGTAGGCACAGGCACGGGCCTCGTAAGGGCTGGGCAGGACTTTTAGGCACAGGCACGGGCCTCGTAGGCATAGGCTAGGGCCTCGTAGGCAAAGGCGCAGGCCTTGTAGGCGCAAGGGGGGGCCTCGTAGGCGTAGGCGCGGGCCTCGTGAGCGCGGGCCCGTGCCTCGTAGGCATAGGCACAGGCCTCCTAGGCGCAGGTGTGGGCCTCGTCGACACAAGCGTAGGCAGCATAGGCGTAGGTGTGGGCCTCACAGGCGCAGGCGCGGACCTCAAAGGCCCAAGTGTGGGCCTCATAGTCGCAAGCGTGGGCCTCATAGCCGCAGGCATGGACCTTGTAGTTGCAAGCACGAGCCTCGTAGGCACAAGTGCAAGCCTCGTAGGCACTTGGACGGGCCTCGTAGGTGCAGAAACGAGCCTCGTAGATGCAAGGGTGGGCCTTATCGGCCTAGGCGTGGGCCTCGTAGGCGCAGGCGTGGGCCTCGTAGGTGCAGGCACGGGCGTTGTAGGTGCAAGCGAGGGCCTCGAAGGCACAGGTGCGAAACTCGTAGGCACAGGCGCTAGCCTCGTAGACGCATGCAAGGGCCTCGTGGGTGCAAGTGTAGTGCTTGAAGGCGCAGGGTGGGCCTCGTAGGCGCAGGCGCGTACCTCATAGGTGAAAATGCGAGTCTCATAGATACAGGCGAGGCCTCAGAGGTGCAAGCGCGGGCCTCCTAGGTGCAAGTGAGGCCTCGTAGGCAGATGCAAGGGATTTTTAGTGCAGGTGCGCTCCTCGTAGGCAAAGGCACGATCCTCGTACGCACAGGGATGGGCCTCGTAGGCGCAGACAAGGGCATCGTAGGCGTATGTGCGGTCCTCGTAGGCACATGAGCAGGCCTTGTAGCCGTAGGCAAGGATGTTGTAGGTGCAGGCGCAAGCCTTGTAGGTGTAGGCACAGGGTTTGTAGCCGCTGCCATATGCTTCATATGCACAGGAGCGGGTCTTGTAGACCCAGTCGCGGGCGTCGCAGGCACAGGCACGGGCCTTCTAGGTGCAGGCGCGATCCTCATAGGCGGAGGCGCGGGCCTCGTAGGCGCAGGCGCGGGCTTGGTTGCCGCAGGCACAGGCCCCGTAGCAGTGAGGGTGGAATTTGTTGCATTAGGTGCTGGCCTCATACCCCAGGCACAGACCTTGTAGCCGGAGGCATCAGCCTTGTACTTGTAGGGACGGGCCTCGTAACTGCAGGCGCGGGCCTTGTAGCCGCAAGAGTAGGCCTCTTAGTCACATTCATTGGCCTCGTAGGCGTAGGCGCGGACCACGTAGGTGCAGGCGTGAGTCTTGTAGGTGCAGGCGTAGGTGCGGGCCTCATCAGCACAGGCACGGGCCTTGTAGGCAGAGGTGCAGGCCTCATAGGTGCAGGCACAGGTATTGTTGTTGCAGTCACCGACATAGGAGGCACAGGCAAGGCCTCGTAGGCACAGCCGAGGGCCAGGTAGGTGCAGGCGTGGACCTCGTAGGTGCATATGAGGGCCTCGTACATTCAGGCCTGGGTCTCCTAGGGACAGACGCGGGCCTCCAAGGTGCAGGCATGGGCCTTGTAGGCGCAGACGCGGGCCTTATGAGCGGAGGCGCGTGCCTCGTAGGCGCATGCAAGGGCGTCGTAAGCGCATGCGTGGGCCTCGTAGGTGCAGGCACAAGCCTTGGAAGCGCATAAGCAGGCCTTGTCGATGTAGGCGTGAACCTTGTATGCACAGGCACAGGTCTCATATGCACAGATACAGGCCTCGAATGTCCAGGCGTCGGCCTCGTCGGCACCGGTGCAAGCCTCGTAGCCGCAGGCGCGGGCCCTGTAGGCACAGGGGCCGGCTTTGTAGTCACAGCCACAGATTTCGTAGGCGCAGGAATAGGAGTAAAAGTTACAAGCTTTTCTTCGCTGGCCTTGTAAGTGCAGGCGCAGGCCTCGTAGACGTAGGCATGGGCCGTAGGCACAAGTGCGGGGATCTTACGCACACGAACGGGCATCGTAGGCACATGCACGGGCCTTGTAAGGACAGAAGCGGGCCTTGAAGTGCAGGCAAGGCCTCGTAGGTACAGGCGCGGGTCTCCTAGGTGCAGGCGCTGGTGGGGACTTTGTAGTTGCAGGCATGGACATCATTGGCGCTGAAGCAGTCCTCGTAGGCCCAAGCTTGGGGTTTGTAGGCGCAGGCAAGGGCCTTGTAGGAACAGGCGTGGGCTTTGTAGGTGTACGCGCGGGCCTT
This sequence comes from Penium margaritaceum, assembly GCA_023375785.1. Lineage (NCBI taxonomy): Eukaryota > Viridiplantae > Streptophyta > Zygnematophyceae > Desmidiales > Peniaceae > Penium > Penium margaritaceum. Next base: position 180,181 of record SZWC01002405.1, read on the forward strand.
GAAGTCGCGAGGACTGGCCTTGTATTCACAGGCGTGAGCCTTTTATGCACAGGTACGGACCTAGTCGGTGAAAGCGCAGGCCTCGTGAGCGCAGGCGCATGCCTCTTATGCGTAGGCGCGGGCCTCATAAGCGCAGGCATGGACCTCATAGGCCAAAGTGCGAGCCTCACAGGCACAAGCAAGGGCCTCGTAGGCGCACAACCGGGTCTTGTAGGAGCAAGCGCGGGCCTCGGAGGCACAAGCACAGGCCTCGTAGGTGTAGGCACAAGCCTCATAGACGAAGAGCAGGGCCTTCTAGGTGCAAACGTAAGTCTCATAGATGCAGGCGCGGGCCTCGTAGGCGCAAGCGCAGGCTTCATAGCCGCGGGCGTTGGCCTCGTAGGCGCTTGCAAGGGCCTTGTAGATGCAGACCCGGGCTTCATAGCCGTAGGCACGGGTTTTGTAGCCGTAAGCGTGGGCCTTGTAGGCACAGGTGTGTCCCTCATAGGCGCAAGCACATGGCTCTTAGGTGCAATAGCAGGCCTCGTAGCTGCAGGCGCAGGCCTCGTAGGCATACACGTGGGCCTCGTAGGTGCACGCACGGGCCTCGTAGGCGCAGACGGGGGCCTCGTGGATGTAGGTGCAGGGCTTGTACGAGTAGGCACGGGCTTTGTGGGCATAGGCACGGGCTTTATGGGCATAGGCACGGGCTTTTTAGGCAGAGGCGCGGGCCTCGTAGGCCAGCTGCGGGCCTTATATCCACAGGGGCGGGCCTCGTAGGCACAGTTGCGGGCCACCTAGGTGCAGGCACAAGCCTCATAGGTTTTGACGCAGGCCTCATAGGTGCAGGTTCGGGCCTCGTACGCATAGGCGCACGCCTCGTCAGTGTAGCTGCGGGCCTCGTAGACACAAGCGCAGGCCTCACAGGCACACACACAGGCCTCGTAGGCGAAGGCACAAGCCTTGTACGCTCTATCACCAGCCTCCTAGGCGAAGGCGCACACCTCGTATTTGCAAGCGCGGGTGTCGTAGGTGCAAGCGCGGGCCTCGTTGGCGCAGGCGTGGGCCTCATAGGCGCAAGCGTAAGCCTGGCCTTGTAGGCACAGGTGCCAGCCTCGTAAGCACAGGTGCGGGCCTCGTAGGTGCAGGCACTGGCCTTGTAGGTTGAAGCGCACGCCTCATAAGCGCTGGCTCAGACCTTGTAGGTGTAGATGCAGGCCTTGTAGATGCAGGTGCAAGCATCGTAGGCACAAGCACGCACCTCC
>SZWC01002405.1:181469-194032 GCA_023375785.1 Penium margaritaceum
GCCTCGTTGGCGCAGGCGTGGGCCTCATAGGCGCAAGCGTAAGCCTGGCCTTGTAGGCACAGGTGCCAGCCTCGTAAGCACAGGTGCGGGCCTCGTAGGTGCAGGCACTGGCCTTGTAGGTTGAAGCGCACGCCTCATAAGCGCTGGCTCAGACCTTGTAGGTGTAGATGCAGGCCTTGTAGATGCAGGTGCAAGCATCGTAGGCACAAGCACGCACCTCCTAGGCCCCCGTATTGGCGTCCCTGGCACAAGAGCAGGCTTTGAAGGCACAGGCTCGGGCCTCCTAGGCGCAGGCGCAGGTGTCTAAGGCGCAGGCGCGGGCCTCGTAAACGCAGGCGTGGGCCTTGTAGACGCAGGCACAGGCCTCAAATGTGCAGGCCAGGGCCTCGAAGGTGAAGGTGCAGGCCTTGTAGCCGCAGGCACGGGTCTTGTAGGCGCAGGCGTGGACCTCGTAGTCGCAGGTGCGGGCTTCGTAGGCACAGGCATGAGCCTTTTAGGCGCAGGCGCGGGCCTCGAAGCTGTAGGTGCGAGCCTCGTAGGCAGAGGCACGGGCCTCGTAAGTGGAGGCACAGGCCTTGTGGGCACAGGTGCGGGCCTCGTAGGCTCAGGTGCGGGCCTCGTATGCGCAAAAATGGGCCTCGTAGGCACAGGCACGGGCCTCGTAAGTGGAGGCACAGGCCTTGTGGGCACAGGTGCGGGCCTCGTAGGCTCAGGTGCGGGCCTCGTATGCGCAAAAATGGGCCTCGTAGGCATAGGCACGGGCCTTCTAGATGCAAGAGAGGGCCTTGTAGGTACAGGCGTGGGCCTCGTAGGTGCAGGCGTTGGCCTCGTTGGGGCAGGCATTGGCCTCGAAGGTGCAGGCCCGGGCGTCGTAGGGGTAGGCCCGGGCCTTGTAGGCAAAGGGGCAGGCCTCATAGACGCAGGCGCGGGCCTCGTAAGCACAGGCGCGGGCCTCGTAGGCTTAGGCGCAGGCTCAAGCCTTGTAGGCGCAGGCGCGGGCCTTGAAGGCACATGCACGGGCCTCATAGGCGCAAAAGCGGGCCTCGTAGTCGCAAGCACGCGCCTTTGACGTGCAAGCGCAGGCCTCGTAGGTGCAGTTGCGGGCCTTGTAGACACATGAGCAGGCCTGGAAGGCGTAGGCTTGGGCCTCGTAGGCACAGGCACGGGCCTCGTACACGCAGGCACAAGCCTCGTATGCGCAGGCGCGAGCCTCGATTGGGCAGGCTTGGGCCTCGTGGGTTTAGACGCGGGCCTCGTAGGCGCAGGCGTAGGCCTTGTAGGTGCAGATGCGAGCCTCGTAGGCGCAGGCATGGGCCTCTTAGGCGTGGTCACGGGCCTCATCTGCATAGGCACGGGCCAAGTAGGCGCAGGCACGAGCATCTCAGGTGCAGGTGCAGGCCTCGTATGCACAGAAATAGACCTTGTAAGCACAGGCACGGGCCTCGTGGATGCAAGAGATGACCTTGTAGGTGCAGGCGCGGGCCTTGAAGGTGAAGGCACGGCCTCGTAGGGGTACACGTGGGTAAGGCTGTACACCGAATCCGAGTTGCAAATCTCAGGGTGGATTTGGATTCGTGAGTTCAAATCTCATCCTGAATTCGGATTCGCGGATCCGAGACCCGGATTCACGAATCCTGTTGGATTCGTGAATCCTTCAGAATCCATGAGAAATGTCCCACCGGCTATTTCCAGAGAGACTTATCGATCATGGACTGGAGGACGTCGGTGTACTGTGAAGGAGAAATCCTCTTACAGGTTTTGAAACCGATCCTCACTGGTGTTTGTGCGGCATGGTACATATGCACTTGCAGCCGTCGTAACACGTGGCAAGTGCCACGTAGTATGTTCGAATTTTGGGGGACCGTGCGCAAGGACCGTGCACAAGGACACTCAATCAGATTAATGGTGGAGGTATTGTCCGGTATCCTCGCATGTACATGCAGTGAAAAAACGATTCCGAACATGACTGAGAGATTGGGTGAAAGGCCGAGCCTGTAGGAACTGGGACGTCCGTGCAAGCGCTCGCACGGACGACCATCCAGACAAAAAATACATCCAGCGTGGCAGGTGTGCGCAATGGTTGGAATCTGCCATGCAAGTCTGCGAAGACCTGATATTCTTGCAAACTTCCATGGCAGCTGCACACGTCAGGCCACACACGTGCAATGCGTATGCCAGACCATAAAACTAGGTACATGCACGATGGAGGCCCAGCAGCTTCAGCGAGCGGCAATTTGGATTTTCAAAACTCTGGAACTCCAGATCGCCGCTTCGAAGTCCGCTGGACAGACATGACCTCGATCGCTGGTTGTTTTAGGTCTCCCCTCCCTTCCCCCTTCCCAAGGATTCGGCAGTGGATTCCTGAATCCCAAACAAGACCCGCCCCTGGATCCGGATTCGTGAATCTGGATCCGGATTCGGGATTCGTGAAATGGATTCACGAATCCTTGGATTCGTGTGCAGGCTTACATGTGGGCCTCATAGGGGCACGCGTGGGCCTCATAGGAGCATGCGCGGGCCTCGTAGAAGCAGGCCCGGGCCTCATAGGCACAGGCCCAGGCCTCCTAGATGCTTGTACAGCCCTCTTAGGCGCAGGCGCGGGAATCCTAGGAGCAGGCGTGTGCCTCTTTGGCGGAGGGACGGGCCTTTCGGGGCAGGCGCGGGCCAGGTAGGTACATGTGTAGGCATCGTAGGTGCATCCACAGGCCTGGAAGGCCTGCATTCGCAGGCATCATAGGCAAAGGCACGGGCCTCGTAGGCACAAGCACGGGCCTCATTGGCGCAGGTGCGGGCCGCTTAGGCGTAGGCGCTGGCCTTGTAGGCACAGGCGTGAGCCTTGTAGGCGTAGGCGCAGGCATGGGCCTTGTAGCCACGGGCACTGGCCTTGTAGTTGCAGGTGCGGGCTTTGTAGGCGTAGGCGCCGGCCTTGTACGTGCAGGTGCAGGCCTTGTAGGCACAGGTGCAGATCTTGCATGTTCAAGTGCAGGCCTTGTACGCACAGGCACGGGCCTCATAGGTGCAGGCGCGGGCCTCATCGGCGCATGCACGGGCCTCGTAGGCGCAGGCGTAGGCCTTGTAGGTGCAGATGCGAGCCTCGTAGGCGCAGGCATGGGCCTTGTAGCCACGGGCACTGGCCTTGTAGTTGCAGGTGCGGGCTTTGTAGGCGTAGGCGCCGGCCTTGTACGTGCAGGTGCAGGCCTTGTAGGCACAGGTGCAGATCTTGCATGTTCAAGTGCAGGCCTTGTACGCACAGGCACGGGCCTCATAGGTGCAGGCGCGGGCCTCATCGGCGCATGCACGGGCCTCGTAGGCGAAGGCGCGTGCCTCGTAGGCGCAGGTGTGGGCCTGGTAGACGCAGGCACGGCCCTCGTACGTGCAGGCACAGGCCTTGTAGACACAGGCCAGGACCTCCTAGGTGTGGGCGCAGGTCTCGTAGGCGAAGGCACGGGCCTCCTAGGCGCAGGCGCGGGCCTCCTAGGTGCAGGCACAAGCCTCATAGGCGCAGGCGTGGTTCTTGTAGACGCAGGCGCTGGCCTTGAAGGTACAAGAGAGGGCCTCGTAGGTACAGGCGCAGGTCTTGTAGGCGCAGGCACGGGCCTTGTAGCCGTAGGCACTAGCCTTGTAATCGCAGGCGTGGGCCTTGTAGGTGAAGGCACGGGCCTGGTATGCGCAGGTGCGGGCCTTGAAGGCGCAGGCGCGGGCTTCGTAGGTGCAGGCGCGGGCCTCATAGGCGCAAGCACAGAACTCGTGGGCGCAGGCGTGGGCCTTGTAGGCGCAGGCACGAGCCTCATAGCTGCAGAAACAGGCCTTGTAGGTCCAGGCATGGGCCTGGTAGATGCAGGCGAGGGCCTCGTAGGTGCTGGCGTGGGTCTCGCAGGCACAGAGGCGGGCCTCGTAAGCGCAGGCCCGGGCCTGGTAGCCAGAGGTTCTGGACTCGTAAGTGCAGGTACGGGCCTCTAAGGCGAAGGTGTGAGCCTCGTAGTCGCATGCGCAGACCTCGTAGGCGCAGGCAAAGGCCTCGTAGGTGCATGCGCGAGCCTCGTAGGCACAAGCGCGGGCCTCATAGGTGCAGCTGTGGGCCTCATCAGCCAAGGTGTGGACCTCGTAAACTCAGGCCCAGGCTTCATAGGTGCAAGCGCCGAACTCATAAGTGCAGGCACAAGCTTCGTTGGCGCAGGCACGGACCTCGTAGGTGCAGGCACAGGGCTTGTAGGTGCAGGTGCAGGCCTTGTAGGTGCAGGCACAAGCCTCGTAGGCACAGGCCTTGACCTTAGAGGCCAAATGTGGGCCTCATTGCAGTGAGCATGGGTGTCGTAGGCATAGTCACAGGCCTTTTATGCGTAAGAAAGGGCCTCGTAAGAGCAGGTGCAGGCCTTGTATGCACAGGCACATGCTTCATAAGCGCAGGCTCGATCCTCATAAGTGAAGGTAGGGGCCTTGTACTCGCACACGCGGGCCTCATAGGTGCAGACGCTGGCCTCATAGGCGCAGGAACGAGCCTCGTAGGTGTAGGTGTGGGCCTCGTAAGTGCAGGTGCGGGCCTTGTAGGCGCAGGCGCGGGCCTCGCAGGTGCAGCTGCGGACCTCATAGGCCCAAGCGCAGGTCTCGTAGGCGCAAGGGCGGGCCTCATAGGTGCAGGTGCACAGGCACGGGCCTCGAAGGTGTAGGCGTGGGCCACGTAAGCACAGGCACGCGCCTCATATGCACAGGCACAGGCCTCATAGGTGCAGGTGCAGGCCTTGTAGGCGCTGTCGCGGGCCTTGTAAGCACAGTCGCGGGCCTTGTATGCACATGTGCGGGCCTCGCAGGAGCATGCGCGGGCATCGTAGGCACAGGCGCAAGCCTCGTAGGCGCAAGCACGGGCCCTGTTGAAAGAAGCGTTGGCCTCGTAGGAAAAGACGCTGGCCTCTAAGGTGCAGGCACGCGCCTCCTAGGCGTAGGTGTGGACCTCGTAGGTGCAAGTATGTGCCTTGTAGGTGTAGGCGCGGGCCTCGTAGGTGCAGGCGCGGGCCTTGAAGGTACAGGCACGGGCCTTATAGGCGTGGGCCTCGTTGTTAGAGGCACGGGCGTCGTAGGCACAGGCGCGGGCCTCGCAAGTACAGACGCAAGCCTCTTCAATGCAGGCGCGGGCCTTATAGGCGCACATGCCAGCCTCCTACGAATCGGCATGGGCCTCCTCGGCACAGGCACGGGCTTTGTAGGCTTAGGTGCGGGCCTCGTAGGCGCAGGCTCGGGCCTCGTAGGTATTGGCGCGGGCCTCATAGGCACAGGCGCGGACCTCGTAGGTGTTGGTGCGGCCGTGATAGGCACAAACAAGGGCCTCGTAGGTGCAGGCGCGTGCCTCGTAGGTGCAGGCTGTTGGACATAGAATCTGACAAGACATAACCCCTCAGAAATTATCCAGGCTCTTAATAACGAGTTGGATCTTGGACTGAGTCAACTTGAAGTACGGTTCTCCAGTTCTCTAACCGTTTGAACAAACTGTCAATATGTACCCTAGTATTGTGTTATGTGTCACCCATGTCCATCTAGCAAGAAGAAGCCATTTCTTTGGTCTTTTGTTCTGTTCTTCCTGTATATACCGATGGTGTATATTTCCTCGAGATCTGATCCATCACAGTTCTTTCCATCTTGTTCGCCTTTGGTTTCGCAGCTTTGTCACCATGTCTTTGCTCTGCTCATTCCTCACTTGCTCAACCTTTTCCATCCAATCCTCCCTCTCACTCTCATACCTCTTCGCTCCATCACTCTCACTCCTCCACTCATCTCTGCTCAACGTATCACGTTGCCATCTCTACTCCACCATTCTCGTGTCGTTCACGTCCAATGTTCACTGCACTTGCTGCCTAAGCACCTGCACGTCTCAAGTCTCATTTCTGCCTAAGTCTTTTCATTGTTAGACTGCCCTTTGCTTTTTTCATCCTTCCATGATTCTACACTATCCATTTCTTCTGCTTTCTTCTGCTGTCATCTGCTCCACTCCCTCACTTCTTCTGACATGGTATCAGAACATCAAGTAACTTCACGTGGTGCCAGGTGACCAAGTCCTTGCTTTGTCGCTCTCTTCATTGTCCTCTTCTGTCAGCATCCCCTCAGCCGCCGTCTGCCGCCGCTTCTTCTGTCTACGCCATCTTTGCTCTGCCTCTATCTCCTGGTGACTAAGGGACTACGCGTCTCCTGCGTCCATTTACCTGCACTTGGCGGTTCGTGTCCTCTAAGTCATTGACGCATCTGCTTGCCTGCTCGCCTCCTCTAACTTCATCAGCAGCTGACATCAGGAAAATTGCCTCTCTTGCTTCTCAAGACTCGACGGCACTCATTGCCATGAAAACGCCATGCGTCCAAAATCAAATTCCTGTGGCAAAGTCCTGCTTTCCCCAACATGAACAACTTAATGCAGCCGTCGAGCCGCTCTCTCCCACCACCTTCTATGAAATTCATGCAGCATTCTTCTCTCCGCTTGTGTTAACCTGCATTACCGTGTTTTAACCTCTTCCCCCACAGATCCAGTTTTGTTGCTTCACATCTTCTACCACTTTTGCCAAAGTCCGTGACCATGTGGCACAGTCACCACTTTGTTGCCATCTCCGCCTCCCCCATCGTCCTCAGCATCTTGTCCGCCTCCAGTCACCGGAACCATTCTGTCATTATCCATATAAATCAAGCTCATCTTTACTTTCATCTCTGTCTCTTTGTCTACTTATCCTCTCAAGCCACTCTCTCACGCCGCCAATCATCCTCAAAGTGCCTTTAATCTCTCTCTCTCTCTCTCTCCCTCCCTCCCTCCCTCCTCCTCAGAAGCATGATGCCGTTCAGTGTCAGGGCATCAGAAAACATCAGTCATCCTGATCATCGGTCTAGAGCAAACTGGTGGAGCAAGCCATCACTTCTCTGGCACCAGCGGAACTTCCTGCTTCCTTACCATCCACACTCCACCACCATCTACCGCATCAGCTCCATCTGCTCCATCATCTTGCTCATCATCTGCCGTGACTCCTCATCATCCTCAATCCCTCATCATCCTTTGAAGCTGTTCTTCATCCTCCACCACTTCATCATCATAAGATTCAGCTTCTAATCATCCCTCTCATCCCTCTCATCCTCCATCATCTTCATCCTCATCATCACTCATTCTCCTCCATTTCATCACCTCCATCATAAAAAAAACTACTGATTCTTGATTTCGATATTAATGTTTTGGGTTGTCGCCGGTTTTCGTAAAAAAAGTATATCGAATTCATAGGATACGCAAAATATTTTGAAAATTTATTCGTCGATTTTAAGAGTCTATGGTCAACTTTTGCATATTTGTGTGTGTGGCACTGTCCTATTCTGTTTGGGATTAGTTTGGTGTTCACCGTCGCTGTAATTTGTGAGAAAATCCTTTTGGCAAGAGTTCACATTTCTGAAACCGAACTGTCCTCACCGAACACTCATCTGTCGCTTTATCGCTACTGACACGTGTGCAGGAATTCAAACACTCGAACATGGAAAGACATGGTTTGAATTTGAACTTCAAAAACATATTAAACAAGTCATACATGTCACACCACTTCATCCTCCTCCTCCGTGGGCTCATCGTGAAACAAAAGCTGACACGCATATGGAGCGGCCTCGCTCTGGAATGTAGGATCAAACATACGGGTGAAGTTCGCACGAACCCATGCGTTCTTCACCATGGGCTCCTCATCACGAATGTATTGCCATGCATCGTAAAACCATGCACATGCCAGATCTTTGATTTCCTTCATGCCGATGTTCATGCTGGCGCCTTCACGGCTGCGCTTGGCACCCCACACCGAGAACATTTCTTCCATTCTGTTCTTTAGCGGGCGGATGATGTCGACATCTGCGGGTTGCGCTTTGCCTGTGCATCCTGCAGGGATGTACACGGTATGCATGTACCGGAAGTTTTCCTTCAGCCACAGCTGGAAGGACGCGCTGCAGTACGGACGCCAGGTGTCAAGGACGAGGAGGATGGACTCTTCGCCCTCGCGGACACCAAGTACTGCGCAAGTCCGCTTGTAGTACGGAACAACAATAGACCGCACCCACTCTTTTGTAGTTTCGAAGTTCGCCCAATGGGAGGGTGTACACATCAGGTTCCATCCAGCCTCGGTCACCTTTACAGCGTGCTCGCCACGTGGGATCGAGCGCGCAGTTTTTCCGCTGAATATGAGCTGCATGGGGAGCAGGTCTCCGGTCATCGTGGAGGCCACGAGGGCGGTTATCGCTCTCTTGTCCTCGAGTCCCACGATGGAAATGTCCTTGCTGCCTCGGGGTGGGTACGTGTGGCCGGCAGTCGGCAGCAGTTGAATAGACGTGTGGTCACCGTTGATGACGAGGAAGGGTTTGATACGATACAGTGTGGCCATGCAAGCTGCACGTCGATGAAACATCAAAATCTTCTCTTCAAAGTCTTCCGGCAGCTTCTGGGCAGCAGTCGTTCCGCTCCTCCACGACCAACCCATCACTGTGCGGACAAATTTCCGCACCCATGAACGGGCAAACGCGCGTTTGTCCAGAAATTCCAGCTGATCTAGAGCGTGCCTTGGCATCACCCCGCGGATCTCACGGCGTATGACCTTCCAGTTCAGAGCGTGCCCGGCCTTCCGAGCCTCCTCGAGCGTCGATCGGATTGCATCGACGATCGACGGGTGCTTGGCAAGCCAAGCACGCTTTCCTCGGCAGCCATGCTTCCGCTTCTTCTCGCTGATTGGTGCGGAGGGCGCAGATGCAATTGCAGCGAGAACAGCCCCCTCGTACTGCCTCTTCAAAATCTTGGTCCCATCTACAAACCATCCAGAAACAGTGCTGGGAGAAAGTCTATCAAAAACAGAAAATCCATCTGGAGTCCTGAACGTTCGTCTGAGATGCATGACCATGGCATACGCCAACGGTTGAGATTTGTACACACGAAATATGGTCTGAAAATGACCACTACCAAACCAGTCACAATATTTGCCCCTTTTCTTGGAAGTTACAGAACTTTCGCTCGACGCAGCGGATGTTGTCGTCGTGCCCTCTGACATGTAGAGGGCGTTACATTCGGTGTCAGTGCTGTCATCGCTCGACTGCTCCTCCGATGACGACGACGAGTAACTGCTCTCCTCGTCTGACGTGTCTGGTGTCGTCGTGCGGCCGGCAGGCCGTCTGTCGTTGTCATTGGCTGACCGCGTCGATGAGCAGTTTGCTCGGACCGATGGAGGGAAGATGGCAGCTCCGGAGTAGGCACGGCCGGGTCCTCGACATTGGAGCGACGACCGGGTTTGCCAGCCAAATGCGCCTTCCCCTTCTCCTCGCTCGAAAAACGGCGACGAGGGGTGGGCTCACCAGCCGGTGGTGGAGATGCACGCGTGGCCTCTGAGGGAAGGACGGCCGATGAGGAAGAAGCACCAGGAGCGTAGTCTGTGAAGACGCGTGGAGGAGCATCGCGCACGAAAGTGGTCGGGGTTGGAGGCGTCAGGGTGCGTTGTGTAAAGTTTTCCATGCACGCTGTGAGGGGCACACCAGGGGGCAACGTCAACAGGCTGTCCATTGTGGCAGCCATTTCCTTGTCGTCCACGTAGGTGCCGACGTAGGCAGGTGAAGGATGGGCGTTGATGGAGTCATCGACGGTCAGCGCTAGAACTTTGCGCGGACGACCCACAGGGCGCTTGGGTGGAGGTGGACGAGGCGGAGGGCCCTGACGCGTTGCATGGTGTAGACGGCGAGCGCGTTCCTCCGAAACCACCTTCAAGAAGCGGTCCATGTCTGTAGACTGAGAGTAGGAGGACGTGAGTAGTGCTGTTGGTGCTGGTAGTGAATGTATCCCACACCTACGTGCGCCTCTCATTAAACGTGAGGCTCACTCGTGTCGACATCGCACTGAACAGCTGCTGCACTCCTGTGCACTGTCGACATGAGAGCAGCGGCAACAGCAGCAATGTTGCTGACCGTTGCAGGCGCCAAAAATTGAACGACACCGACCGTTTATACGAGGAGTTCGCACGTGCGCGCGCTACAAGCAACCGTTGCCGATAGCACGATCGCCGAAATCAAGGATCACAGAATTATCGAGCCCGAGCAGTCGCCGAATATAAGAGACCATGGCCCCTTTTTTCAATGAATTTAAAGAGAACAGGAATTAATTTGAACCCGGTCATTTTTAATCAAAATTAAGGATCATTAAATTCGCGTCAACTAAATAATCGAAGTTAAAAATCACCACGGTAGCGCACAAGGTTTCCCCCCGTCGCCCAATTTATGAAATCAATTTGCCTCTCCTCTCAATCATTTACAATCATCCTCCTCTGCTCGGGAATTGGATCCACATGATCGAACCGCCAATCTCGTGGCGACTTGCGTCCACACCGTCCCTTCCACAGCTCACATGGTTTTGCCCTTTTCATTATCCTTTGGTATCAGCAATCATCCGCAATCATCACCTTTCACTCGGCAAACGAATCCACTCCATCAAACCGCCAGTCTTGCGATAACATGTGTCCAAGCCGTCATCTACCTTCCTTCCCGCACGTAATCCCCTCTGTGTCCTCATCCCTTCATCCGCCATGATCAGCAACCTCCAAATCATCATCAACACATCCACCTCTGTTGCTGGAATATGAATGTGCACGAGTCAGCTGCCCATCTTCCTGCGGCTTGCACTCAATCTAGCAGTAGTCATTCCATCCACGAAGTTGTTAATCTCTCATTGTACATACTCGTCCTCTTGTGTTGGTCGTGAGTGCGCAGGGAATGCCGGTGCAGAGAGTGGAGGCGATGCGCAGTGATGGCATGTGATCGCCAAACTCAGCACAAGTGGTCGCCTCCATCCTGTCCGCATGGCACATCATGTTCACGGCCAGAGCTTGGCGACGTCGACTCATGTTTAGTCTTGACTACTCAGACTAGTTTTGGCTCCTGGCTGGAGTTGACATAGTTTAGGCTTTAGCTTACCAAACCTACTTGTGACCCAAAACCTTGCATGTGGACAGGACATTAGTAGGTCACTTTTGAAGTGACCTTGTCAACGGTACCCCAGGGCAGCACGAGCACTCGCGTGCACGTTTTTGGGGTTTCGAGGGTTTTTGCCCCCGACTAGGATGTCTCGCCGGCGAGCCTCACTCGTCGGCTGACGGGTGGAGCTCAAGTAGCGAGCTTCCATCCGTAACAAGGGGGTTATCTTGTTACTAACTAACTTGTAGTTTTTTCCTCCATGGCCACCCACAAAACCCTGCTCTAGCATATACCATAGCTAACCATTTTGAGAACCGTAAGTTGCTTTGGCTCCGTAATGTCGTTCTCATGGTATCAAAGCACAGTTCGAGGCCTGAGGATAAAGGATAGGGTCAGCGCCGAGTAAAACTGAGGGCGGCCGAGTGGCGCGTGCAAGTAGATCTGCGCGGCTATCTCAAAAGCAAGCTGCACAAGGCTTCAGGAATGTTGAACGCGCTCCCCTGGGCCATCCACAAAGGTTGGAGGCGGTAGAAGAGGGAGGGAGTAAGGCTAAGAGAGGAGATGGGCAAGGGAGAGAGAGCCCAAGCACCGTCACTCCTCATCCAAGGTGACGGCGGGGTCTCCCGGCTCAGATATTGGCTATGCAAGTCTAAGGAGTCCTGGCAGGAGCCCTGAGACCAATGGGGGTGCTTCCTATCGTCCTTCGGGCTCATGGCAGAAAACTGGGCCCAAAGTGGGCCCGGCGAATTGCTGATGAAAACTTCTTAGGCATTGAGGAGTGTGGAGTTGAGCTCGCACAATCTCCCTAGCTTCAAATTTGTCTGATAGGAGCTATGAGTGCAACGGAATCAACTCTTAGAGGTGTCGGTGCAAATGTCAGAGCTAGCACCGGCGCGGGTGCTGGCACCGGGGCCACTTCCATAGGAATGACGTGGGACGACCTCAGCAAGGTCTTGTCCCACAAGGACCTCACACCGTCGCCACTAGGTGTGTGTTGCTTCCTGTCTTGGAAAAACTCTTTCTTTTGTGGACTACGAAGCACAGTCTCGAGGACTACTGCCTGTTGGAAAATGCTTATTTGCCACATCAGCCGCCCAATCGCAGATCCAACGGCATGGATAGAACCATCGTAACCTCATCCTTCTACCTTCCAAGTTTCAGCTCCATCCGACAGCTGACTTTGCAACAACAGCCAAGAAGAAGAAAGTTACAATGATTATGCCACTAAGTGAAAAGTGGTATAGCCTATGTCCCTTGGGCTCGGCACGGCAAAAGAGACAAGAGAAGCGGGAGAGAGGTCGCCACTCTCTCTCTCTCTCTCTCTCTCTCTCTCTCTCTCTCTCTCGCCCGCCCCTCTTGCCTAAGCTAGCCTATTCATGTCCCATCTGTTGGCGGGGTCAGGTGGCGCCAGTGGAAAAGTACCAGGAGTGTCGAGAGTCTGAGCGCGAGCTCCTCTCGGCACTACCGGGAGCTGACGACCGCCGAGTGACCGGTGGCGGCGGACTGCGAGCCAGACGACTGGCGGCGATTGGATGATCGGAGCCGTTCACAGACCGGGGGCGCTGGGCTATGCCAACCTTGGTCCGGTCGGCTAAGCGAACAACGACCGGCGGAACAGACAAGAG
>SZWC01002405.1:204427-221661 GCA_023375785.1 Penium margaritaceum
TTGATTGAGCATTTAAAAAGTAAGTGTTGCCCAAAGTTCGGGTGTTTGACAGGTGGAATCTGGTATTCGTTATGGGTGACGGGATACTCCACCACTTCTGGTTTGAGCATAACTCCAAAGGGCTCTAAATGCACCAAGATCATACAGGAAGCAACCAAGGAGGCCTCCTTGACCAGAGCAAACATCTCCCTGAATCATGGGCCAGGAAAGTCGCTTCGGCGGGTCGGCCTCACAGCGCCTCCCGTTGCTTGGCGTCTAAGGCATGGTGGACGGCTCGATCAAGGGTTGCTTCGACTGCCGTATCAGGGGCTTTAGTGTCCGGTTTTGGTGTGCTTGGATTCGTTGAAAATATTACATTACAGGCTATAAGAATCTGATGTAATCTCACTTGCTAAGCATAAAAATCCTGTTTCAATCAAGTTCTACTGAATAAGGCACCTTATGCCCACGTTGTACTTGACACTCTTCACCATTGGTTTCCGTTGGCTGCCAAAGCATTGGTAGCATGCATCAGTGAAGTCAAGGAATCCTTGATGGTGCATCCACACCCACTAGAGCCAACACACCAGACTCATGGGATGAGTTTGTGCGAGCACATGTTGCCTGCTTTAGGAGGAAGAACAAGAAAATGGAGGCTCTCTACAGATTGTGGTGGCACGTACAATGCTCCAATGTGGCAGATTACACGTGTTGGTTCCATGCAAGCGCCACTGAAAGCAACGTTGCCACCGGTGCACTATGTTTCTACTTTCTTAAAGGCCTTAAACACAACATGCAACATACAATTGTACTTTACAGCATCCAGGCCGGCCTTCCCCGGATGATCGCTGTAGCCAAATTGACTGACAGCGTAGCATATAATTCTTTGATCCACAAATCCAGCGGTTGGCGCTCAAGAAAATCACAATTTTCACTATTGTGGCAGAAATCCCTAGTCATCCAAGATCTCGAACTCAATGGTGGTCACAATATTTTCTCAGGTTGATTTTGTGATCAATCATTGGACAAGTTCTCCACACCATTACATCTTGTAGATCTCCAATTTGCGGTCCGAGTGGGTTGCAAATTTGACAGATCTGTAGTCACCCATCAACAGTTCCCTTCAAACACCCCTGATTTTTGCCACAAATCCAGCTCTAAACCAGGCCATTGCTGGTGAAACTGTGACATGCACCTTTATGAAGTAACATAGGGAAAGATTTTCAACTTTTACAACCCTCGGTTTTACTGGGAGCATTATTGCTAGCTGGTCATCCTTATGCCTCTTGTCAAACTTTACAATTTCAGGAACCCCTGTACCTGGCAATCTTAGCTGTTGAGGTAGAGGATTTTTTGGCATAGGTTTGTTGAACTGGACTTGAGTTTTCCCGACTCCTTCTATTTCCCTAACTTTTTATTCTTTGTCCCTTTTTGTCATGCCGCTGCTGATGACAACAATCCTTGAAAGAAAAGAAAAAAAGGCTTGCCGCAGGTCCTTCGGAGCCATGGATCTTTCTATTGAACGGCATCGACCTCCTTTGGATTCGAGGACTCCCACAACTGTCATTTTTAACACAATATATGAATTTTGGTTTCAATTCACCTGCCATTGAATTCCCAACCATTGTAGTCGGGTCTATTGGTCATTTTGGCTGTTGAAATCATCCTGGTCAAGTCGTCCCGGATTTCTTAATGGCCATTTCTGGTCAGATGTCACATTTGAGGTTACTTTTTTGGTGGAAAAAGAGGTCTTCAGTGGTGATGTTGATGTCAGTGATTACATTGTAGAATCTTTGTTTATTTATTTCCACACAGGAGTGTTGAAGCAGTCATTGTAACTTGTAGGGAGCATTAATTTTTTTGTTCAACTCCCCAGAGTGGGGAGTTGAACAAAAATGACTGCTCATGCGATTGAATCCCAAGAGTCCAGTAAATTGAAGAAAATTTGCCAAGTCAGGTTGACCCACTGAAGAGGCAATACGCTTCAGGCAAATAATGTAAAACCACAGTTATCAATAGCATGCTTGAATCCTATTGTTTCCTGGTGTTGTTGGATATCCAACAACACCAAAGGCCATGCCCTTGAGATAGAAGCCATGAAGTCAATCTTTGAGATAAGATTGACCAGAATTTACCGGAGTTGATCGCGGCAACAGTGAAGTATACCTCCACAATCGTCACCCACATCCGCATCGTCCGTCCGTTTAAGTTTTGAGAGAACAAATGATTCAGGGAGAAGCAAACGGGTTGGGGTCTCAGAGGAGAGTTGAACATTTTTTTTTTGTTTAATTCTTCATGTGCCTGTGATTGTTCTCCTCCAGATTTGAGTTATTGAAGTAGATGGATGCTGAGATTCTCAATCACCGACAATGTTTGGTAGACTTCAATTTTGATCTGGGCCTGTTGACCCTTGCGTCCTACCAAGCTTCCAAGTGTAAATCCGGTGGCAATGGCAGTGGTAGCATATCTGCCGTGCCTGTGGGATCCGCAAATTGGNAATCCTATTGTTTCCTGGTGTTGTTGGATATCCAACAACACCAAAGGCCATGCCCTTGAGATAGAAGCCATGAAGTCAATCTTTGAGATAAGATTGACCAGAATTTACCGGAGTTGATCGCGGCAACAGTGAAGTATACCTCCACAATCGTCACCCAAATCGGCATCGTCCGTCCGTTTAAGTTTTGAGAGATCAAATGATTCAGGGAGAAGCAAACGGGTTGGGGTCTCAGAGGAGAGTTGAACATTTATTTTTTTGTTTAATTCTTCATGTGCCTGTGATTGTTCTCCTCCAGATTTGAGTTATTGAAGTAGATGGATGCTGAGATTCTCAATCACCGACAATGTTTGGTAGACTTCAATTTTGATCTGGGCCTGTTGACCCTTGCGTCCTACCAAGCTTCCAAGTGTAAATCCGGTGGCAATGGCAGTGGTAGCATATCTGCCGTGCCTGTGGGATCCGCAAATTGGACTGTCGGTGGAGTTGACGGACTAATGCCATTGGTTGCATAGCCTGTCACACCTGCCTCTGTTATTGCCTTTGGGTGCTCGTGCAATGCAAACTGATGTCCCTCCATCCCCATTTCTTTTGCCGGTTATCACTGTTGACACCGGTTGTGCTTTCTCCAGAATCGCACTGCCCAGGCAGCATTTGCTGCACCTGATTCAGGACATCTTTTAGAGCTCAAGAGTTGCAAATGGCAGTAATATGTGTGCAAATGTTACAGTAGATTTCAGTAAGCATAGGGAATCGACATGCACCCTACATGCGCTCATGGTCTATGTGGATATTAGTTTCTGTTTTGTGCATGTGACCTGTTGCTTGAGTATTGCTAAGTTGCTGTTTCCTCGAGGGCCGCGCATCCGGGTTTTCCCGGTGTGTGAAAATTCACCAACGGCGTGCTGCCAGTAGGCCTTGTTCGACCCTAGGACTGTGGCTGCAGCTGACGCAAGGTCTTGCGCGGTTGGTTTGGTTGACCATTTGTGTAAATCACGGACGTTCATATTACCTTTTCGTTGTTCCTGTTTTTGCTTCAATTGCACAGCTCGTCTTCTCTCCAAACCATGGCGCATGCCAAACTTGAACGTGCATGACACTGAGTGATTCTACAGACACTAGACAGTACGTAGGAGGGCTACACCACTACCTTCTGGTATCAGAGCACGATAAAAGACCCGCGTCAGTGGAACGAAGGGTAATTCTGGAAGCATCATCCCACGGTCCGACCTGTGGCTGCCACCACCGCTGCAGCTGTCTTCCTGTGGCATCAGCTTCATCTCTGCAGCAGCCCTTCTGAGCTCTGCACTGGAACGATCATACCCACCCTAGCCTTTGTCTGCATTCTGCACTGAAGACAACGCCGGCACCGATCCTTCGTGCCATCAGCAACTGCAAGCTACCAAACTGCAGTATGTAGCAGCAGCCAGCAGCAGCAACGACAGCAGCAGCTGACACCATCGGTTGCCTGTGCAGCAGGCAATCCATTTGGTGAATTTCCCAGTCTTCGTGAGCAGTGACTCCCAGCAGTGCTTGGCTGGTGCTGTATATACCAACAGGGGCATAGCTGTCAGTGAAATCTTGACTGGGCACTTGGTGGAACCCCTTAATCACCAGTCGTGCTTTGTATTTTTCAATCAAACCCGCCGGAATCCGCTTGAACACTCACTTCACATCAATGGCTTTCCGACCCAGTGGCAGGGGAACCACTTCAAACACTTCGTACTCNCTGAAGACAACGCCGGCACCGATCCTTCGTGCCATCAGCAACTGCAAGCTACCAAACTGCAGTATGTAGCAGCAGCCAGCAGCAGCAACGACAGCAGCAGCTGACACCATCGGTTGCCTGTGCAGCAGGCAGCAACAGCTGGCAGCGGCGTCTAGCAGAGCTGCCGGCGGCAGCAACACCATCCTGCTGTGACTGCCCTAGCAACAGGCAGCAGCCAACTGCAGACCTCAGTTAGCAGCAGCCGGCAGCAGCGAAACCGGCAGCAGCTGTCGGTCCCGGCAACTGCCCGAGCGGGCGACAGTAGCATGATTTGTCATGAATGCTTGCCTTGAGCCACAGAAAGCGGCTGTTGGCAGCACTTCTTTCAGCTGCAGCCGGCAATAATGGCCTTCTAAACAGTCAGTAGCAGCCAAAATTAGATGGCACTTGCAGTAGTGATTGCCCTCAGCTACAGACAGCAGCCACCAGCGTCATCACTGTCTGCTAAAGCTGGCAACGACAGCTGTCTGAGCAGCCAGCAGCAGCCAACATCAGCCGGCACTAGCAGCAGCAGCTGGCATCTGAATGCCAGAGCAACCAGCAACAGCGAGCTTTCTCAGCAGTATCTGCATTTGAGTAGTCGGCAGCAGCCATCAACATCACTACCGGCAGCAGCTGGCAACAACTGTCACTTGAGCATCGAGTTGCAACCAGCAGCAGCAAAAAGCAGCAGTACCAGCAACAGCGGCCGGCAAAGGTGGTTGAATGATCAGTCAGCATCAGCCGCACCTTGGCAGCAGCTCCTGCTGCTGCCCGACTGTCACGCTAGTGTCACTAAGGGAAGTGCCGCGGTTCCAATGGGACAGGTCTCACAGCAAATGGTGCAAGTCCTAGAACGCTAGTATTGGGTTTGCATGGAGGCCATGGCCGTTGCCATATTTACGAACACAAAAGAGAGGGAGAAGTTGGTTCCTACGGGTGAGCCTTGCTAACCGAGCTCACCCGTCGGCCGGCGAGCGCAGCTCACCGGCGCTCATCCTACAGCGAGGGCACAAAGCTACTCGAATCCCAAAGTCCTACACAGGTCCAGTCCAAGCTTAGCACTAATCTATCAGTCGAAACCAACAGCATGTCAAAGGTGAGACCAATGTAGGCCACCTAAATGTGATGGCTCTTTTTTATAAAGAGGACATAGCTAGGGACAGGATCTGGTCCTCAAGTGCCAGGTGAAGCTGGGGCACTGCTGCCAGGAGGAAAGCGAGCACGTGTGGAGCAGACGAAGGTATCGCCAGTCCACTGGTGATGCTGACGCTCACTGTGCATCGCCTCCACTCTCTGAGTCAGCAGGCCCTGCACACTCATGGCCACAATAGAGAGAAAATATATACAGGAGAGAATTCACACGCCCCCTTGGACATGAGTGCGGTAGATGTGCAGCCAAGATATCGGAGTTGGAATTGGAGGGTACGGGAAGGAAGAGCTTTGGTAAGGAAGTCAACAAGTTGTTGATCTCCCTGGATGGAGAAGACTTGCACGGCGCCTGCTTTCTTGGCTTCAGGGACAAAGTGATGCTCTACGCTGATATGCTTTGTGCGTGGATGCAGCACACCATCATTTATGGCGTGCAACGGAGTTGTCACAGTGAAGGGGCACCGCAGGCACATACAAGCCCAATTCTTCCAGCAACCATATCCTCTCACAAGCTGCTTCACCCAGTGCCATATACTCTGCCTCAGCCACACTGCGAGCCACACATGACTGCTTTGCACTGTGTCACGACACAGCTGTTCCCCAAATGCGAAACACATCCGCCCCGACTGCATGCCCCTCTGTCACGCACGTGGTCACTGTCACAATACCCATCCAGTAGCAGATTTGATGTTGGGACAAAGACGAGGCCAGAGCCAGCAGTGTCCAGCACATAGGGAAGCAATTTCAGCACGGCTGTGTGATGCGTGTTGCCCGGCTCCTGACTGAACTGGGCCAAGACATTGACAGCGAATGCGATGTCAGGACGTGTCGTGGATGTGAGATATGACAGACTGCCTGTGATCTGTCGGTACAGTGTGAGGTCGCATTCTGGTCCATAGTCTGTCTTCCGTGTGTCGAGAAGGTGTGCATAGATTTCGGGACTCATGGGAGAGTTCTGGCGAGGCAGGTGCTGCACGAGTAAGGGTGCACACCATGCCAGAACCGCGGTTCTCAAAGAGGAACCGGAACCGCCAGACGGTTCAGCGGGCCGGAACCGGAACCGCGGTTCTCGTCGGTGGAACCGCGGTACCAAAGAACCGCGGTTCTGTCTCCTGAGAAACCGCGGTTCTATGAGAAAAGAACCGCAAGCCCGGTAGTTTGCAGTGTGCACTCTCCACCGGGCATGGAAAGTGCTTCCCACCATGTGTGGTACCAATTTTTTGGCACATTATTACTGTTGAAGTTTCTCTCATGTCACATCACACATAGAGTGACATACTCATCTGTCACAAACAGACAACCCATTCCTAGTGGCATTTCTAGTGCCATTCACAGTTGGTTTAGTTCTCAGCTGGCTATACACTTCTGTTATTACACTTAAGTTGGCTACACCCTTTGCTTAGTTGGCTACACACTTGGTTTGCTTCTCAGCTGGCTACACACATCTCTGAAGTTGTGAACTCAATGCAACATTTTACAGTGCACAATGGAATTGAACTTTGGACATGGAAATTTTGGAGGAATGGATTGAATTAATGTGAACAGCAATAGGAACAGAGATTGACCATGTGAGAAAACAAGTGTGATAGGGGCAGGGTCATGGTGACCCTGCCCCTCCCCCCCCCCTACCCCACTGTTCCTGCTGCAGAGCAAACAAATGAAGAAGTCAAATCAGCAAGTCGTTTCTTGGCACTCTAGGGTCCTACATGCTACATCCACTACACACTACATGCTATGTCATCTCTACTACATCCTCATCATCAAGGGAGAATGTCTTCATCCCATCCAGGCACACGTCCCCTCCATCCTCAGTGTCTTCTTCGTCGTCGTCATCCTCGTCGTCCTCCTCATCTTCATCATCTTCACCTGCTGCCTCCTCATCACTGCTGCTCCCGTCCACCTCTCCTGCTGCACTTGGATTTGTCAAGTTCCGAGTTGCCCTGCGCCTTGCAGCCCGCCTCCTTGCCTTCTCCAGGTTCTCAATCTCCTGCAATTCCACTGCAACAGAGCCATCTGGTGCAACAGGAAAATCAGCAAGGACGGGATCATTGATCCACGTCTTCAATGTCAACACGTCTTGTACAGTCATGTTCGACAGCGAGTGCCTAAANACTGCTGCTCCCGTCCACCTCTCCTGCTGCACTTGGATTTGTCAAGTTCCGAGTTGCCCTGCGCCTTGCAGCCCGCCTCCTTGCCTTCTCCAGGTTCTCAATCTCCTGCAACTCCACTGCAAGAGAGCCATCTGGTGCAACAGGAAAATCAGCAAGGACGGGATCATTGATCCACGTCTTCAATGTCAACATGTCTTGTACAGTCATGTTCGACAGCGAGTGCCTAAAGTCAGTGACCACACGGCTGCCTAAGCTGAACATGCGATCACAAGGCGTGCTTGTAGTAGGCACGGCAAGAAGGTCCTGCACAATGAGGGAAAAAGTGGGGAACTCAGGCTCCGTCTGTACAGGAGTTGGGTCTGCTTCCTCGAACAGCTCGTCCATGGGGTCCTCCATGGACGCCTCCACCATGGACTTTTTGGCCCGGTTGGGCCGACCCTTCTTGGCTGCTGCTGCTGGACCCGAGACGTCGGCAACAGCAGCAGACGATGAAGACTGCACCACTCCACCGGCGGGGGTCCCTGAGTCCCCAATCTCCTCGTCTGCGTTAGCTGTTGATGCAGCAGCTGCTGCTGCTGCTGCGGCCGCTGTTGCTGCCTCTTCCTCACGGCGCTGGACAACACGGGCGTAGTACGGCCTCAGCTGCTCGGTTATCTTCACCTCCAGGTCCACGGCAGACTTGATGCAGAGCAGCTTGTGGCAGCGTTCGAAGTAGCGAAATCGGAAACGTGGGTCAACGGCAGTGGCCAACACGTGGCGCACTGTCAGCTTCCTGATGTACTTGTCCACCTGCATACAAAGACATAAAAACAGCTTAGCCACGTTCGGGAAACAACAGCAATGGAAAAGGGATGAAAAAATGGCTGCTCACCTTGGCCTCCACAGCCTGGAACCCAGGCTTCAGTTCAAGGATGAGCTTCTCCGTGGAGTCAAGTGTCCGCCGCTTGTCCGCTTGCTTCTTCTCTCCATTTGCAGCTTTGACCTGCCACTGCTGCATCTTTGCCATGATGACGGTGAAGAATGGAATGACCAGAGACAGAGTAGGGTATTCCTGGCCCGAGATATCCTCCGTGAAGCCCAAGAAGGGCTTCAGGATGGTGGTCACGAGTCCAAGGAGCTCCCACCCGGCACCACTGGGCTTCAACTGCGGCGCCTTCTTTGTCAGCCATGCTTCCAGTACCGACTTGATGTGCACCACCCTGGCGCACATGTCCAGGGTACTGTTCCAGCCTGTAGGAGTGTCGACATGTAGCTGGAGGTACTGCACACCCGCGGCTTCACATGCAGCCAAGAGGGACACCTCTCTCTTTGCGCTCCTGGTGACCCATGTGCAGATTTCCCGGGCCTGACGCAAGTGTTCCTGCAAAGAACTCTTGTCAAGAAGATCCTGGACAGCAAGATTCATGGAGTGCCCCATGCAACGGATGTGCCCTACTTTCGTGAAGTTTTCGTTCTGCACAGTGAGGTAGGAGTCCACCATGCTGTCATTCACAGTGTCGTTGTCCACTGTGAGGCAGTAAATCTTGCTCCATACCCCCCACTGCTTCAAGGACTCAGAAAAGAGCCCGTACACGTTCTCAGCTGTAGCACTGTCACTCACGTTTGTGAAAGAGATGCACACGGACTGCATCTCCCACTCAGCAATCCAATGTGCAGTGATGCCTAGATACTTCACATTGGCATCTGACTGCCATCCATCCGTGGTGAAGGAGATGCCAGACTGAACTTCTCCCAACATCTTTGTCAGCCTCTTGCGGAAGGCCGCAGCACCGTAGCGGATGAGCCGGACGATGGTCATGCGCCCGGGCACAGAAGCAAGGGGGTTACAGTGCAAAAATGCTCTACGCAGCCATGTTGACTCCATAGACAAGAACGAGACATTCTTGTCTACCACATGCTTCCAGAAGTAGCACAGAAAGTACTTTCTGTTGAAGCAAATCCCCACACCCGCAACAGACCTTGCTACCGCAGAATTTGAGCCGTCCACAATGTTGGCAGTGGTCATGGCGCGTGCGGCAGCAGCTTGAAGGGCTTGAGCCGCTTCCAACTGCTTCAACTCCTTCCACTTTGCGTTGTGGGCCAGGCGGAGGTGTTTCCACATACCACTTGTGGCACTCCCGTTCATTGCAAACGTGCCTTTCAGCGCTTTCTTGTTTGGACAGAGGTGCATGACGATCACCGGAGAAAGAACCGCTCGCACACTCGGCTTTGGACAGAGCCCCGTGCATGATGCACGGGGCTCCCCGTTGATGATGACGTAGGAGAAAACTTTCCATGTCACGCTCGGCTTCCGCTTGCACGCGTCAGGAGGCAAGAGCGGAGTCGAAGTTGCAGGTGTCGCTGCAGCGGAGGCAACGTTCTGCGGGGTACCAGCTGCAGGTTGGAGGAGCTGCTGCACCGTGCTGTTCGGTGAGGGTGAGAGTGGTGTGCCAGACCCCTGTCCTGCACTCGGAGTCGGCTGATTGCCCGACATGCTCACGGCTTCACGCCGTGAATTTCACGGCATCGGAGTGAGAATGATTCACACGACGAGGGCGGCGGGTGAAACCCTAGCTCGGCGTGTCTCACTAACCCTACCTTGTACCGAGGTTCGCTCCGGTTCGATGGGTGGGAATGGGGGGGGGGGGGTAAAGTGGACTGAGTATAGGGGGGGAGGGGGTAAAGTTGGCTAACGTATGTCGCGGATGTCGGAGTCGAACCGGCTGCGACGTATCCCCCCCCCCCCCCCCGCGGGAGAAGTATCGTTTCTCGGTTCCTAGACGGTTCCGCACCGCAGAACCGGAACCGCGGTTCCCGACCGGGAACCGAAACCGCGGTTCCGGACCGCGGTTCCGGGTTTTTGGTGTGCAGGCTTATGCACAAGATGCTGGAATTGTGTGGTGAGATGTGCGAGAAAATGTCCCTAATGCAAGGTGAGTGTGCGAGCGGTTCTTTCTCCGGTGATCGTCATGCCCAAGAAGTTGTGTGCCTCACCCAAGTCCTTCATGCTGTAGTGCTGCGTGAGGAGAGTTTTGGTCTGTGTGATGAGAGAGAGGAAAAGAGACAAGATAAGCAGGTCATCCACATAGACAAGCAGTGTGACAGGGACATTGTCCACCTAGTACAGAAAGAGAGAGGGATAGCACACGCTTTGCGTGAACCCACCAGTTTCAAGGGTGTGGCTGATCGCCTTTTTCCAACATCGGGGTGCTTGCTTCAGCCCATATAGGGCTGTCAGCAGCAGCCGCACGCAATCAGTCCCATCTTCAAACACTTTGGTTGTTTGACGTACAGCTATTCCTCAAGGGGACCATTCAAGAAGGAATTTATAACATCCATTTGGTGAATTTCCCAGTCTTCGTGAGCAGTGACTCCCAGCAGTGCTTGGCTGGTGCTGTATATACCAACAGGGGCATAGCTGTCAGTGAAATCTTGACTGGGCACTTGGTGGAACCCCTTAATCACCAGTCGTGCTTTGTATTTTTCAATCAAACCCGCCGGAATCCGCTTGAACACTCACTTCACATCAATGGCTTTCCGACCCAGTGGCAGGGGAACCACTTCAAACACTTCGTACTCGAGTAGGGCATTGAACTCAGCTGCCATAGCCTTTGTCCATTCGGCAGTGTCCGTGCGCCCCCTGGCCTCAGTGAGTGTCTGAGGTTCCACCAGTGTAGGATCAATCTTAGTGGGGCCGACTGTGTGGTAAAACTACCTGTAGNATCCCACGCGTCGTACAGGGCCTGGTGATGGTGTAGCAGCCTTCTTCGTGTCACCAGTTTGGATGATAGCCCTGATGGTGCACTTGACTCTTTGCTGGTGAGATCCGTAGGGGTCAGGAGGTCGGTGGGGATGGGATCACTTTGCTCCTCTCTCTGTTGTGCGGGTCTGGAGGATGGTGTTACCTCACTTGGGACAAACACCGGGACACAGGGTTTGTGACATTGGGTGCATGCCTCAAGGTATGGGAAAGCTTGTAGGGCATGTGTTCCAGGAAGGATGGATCTCTCTTTCCAAAAAGTAGTGGCTCGTGGGATCCCAAAACTGCCACGCTTTGGACGCATGTGAGACGCCCACAAACACGAACCAGCAGCCACGTGGACTAAGCTTGTTTTCACGTTGTGGTTGTGTGTACCACATGTAGGCCATTGTGTTCCACCCTCGCAGGGTGGAGGTCTGCCTTCTCCTTGAACCACCATTTCCAGGGTGTGACAGCCTTGGACAAAGGGCCTTTTGGGACCCGGTTCCACACCCAAGTTATGTACTTGACTACTTCTTCCTAGACGCCAAACGACTGATCCGACTCTGTGAGTAAAGTGCACAGAGCATCAACTAGGGTGCGGTGCCATTGCTCTCCAACCCCGTTTTGTTAGGGTGTATAAGGGGCAGTGGTCTGATGTCTGATACCCTTGGCTTTGAGTGATGCAGTCAGAGCACCCATAAATTTCCCACCGCGGTCTGTTCGCAGTTTCAACAGTTTGCATTTGGTCTGACGTTCCGCAAGTACGATCCATTCAATGATCACCTGTTGGGCGTCCACTTTGGTCTTAAGCAGGAAGGCCCAGCCGAACCGACTGTAATTATCTGTCAGTGTCAGCATATACTGAGACCCGTACTGGACAGATGGCACAAGCATAGGGCCTGTCAAATGGGCATGGACCAGGTCAAGCGGGGACATGCTTTCAGTGGTTGAATTGGGAAAGACTTGCCTATGAGCCTTTCCCTCATGACATTCAAGATAGGTCTCTGCCTTCAATCCACGGGGACAGTCCTCTAGACTAAGACCCCGTGCAGCTATATGCTTGAGCATGTCTCCTATCAGGTTAGTGTGAATGTGTGCCAAGCGACGGTGGAGCAGTTCTGTGTGCTTTGCATCTGCGACAGTCATGACATGTGCTTGTGGTCAGTGTGAGTGCGTTGGAACGAGAGGAAAGAGTGTCAAGTGATAGAGCATTCCAGCATGCAATGGCCCATCAACCAACAGCGTACCAGTTGTATCAAAGAGGATGTATCGTTGCTTCTGCATGACACTGGAGACACTGGCTTGACTATCCACTAGACAAAAAATCCACCCTCAGCCTGGGTACGTTCAGGACACCCATCAGCCATATCACCCCGCCAGGTGCCTGAAGTGCCACAGTCCCCACACCCTCAACTGCAAGTACTTCCCCAGACCCAGTCTTTACTCCCTCAACGTCAGGCACAGCATACAGCGACGCATAAAGGTGGCAATGCGGTGGCATGTGATGTGAAGCAGCAGTGTCATACAGCCATTCATGCACGGGGAGTGTGTGAGAGGTGGTGACGTGCGTGTGACCAAGCCGCTGACCTAACGACTGCAGTGTAGCTTTTGGCTCCAGTGGCTGGAGCTCCATCGGAGTGGTCGATCCGTTGGGCGGTGCTGTCGTTTGGCTGCTTCACCTCATCCATCGATGTGTAGGCACGCTGCACCCCAGCCGGCGCAGGGACTAGAACAGTAGAGCTCAGTGGTACGTAGTAGGGCCCCTGGTACATGGGCAAAGTCCTCTGATCCACTGGGCCTGCTGCTGGCAGATGGGACAGGGGTGGACCGAACGTGGCTGCACCAAAAGGTGGAGGTGCCCGTTGTCCCCCAGATCCGTGCGTGGCCCAGGCCAGCAGATGCTGCAGCTGGCCAAACTCGGGACGCGGCTGCCAAAGAGATTATGGCTGTTGTGTAGGAGTCATGATGCGAAGAAGATCAGGGCACACAAGCCAGAATTGACCCTACTGTCCGCAGTAGTTGCAGGTGTGCCCCCCGGCGTCCCTGCCACGACCGCGTCCCCCTCCTGACTCTAAGCCCCTAACCCCACCGCTACCTCCTCCTCCACAACCTCCTTCATATCCAGATCCAGATGGAGTAGGTGGTGTAGCCTGATGGATGAAGGCACTCGCTGTTGATATGTCTGCCTCCCGGGCCTCTCCTCGGAGGATGTCCTCGTAGTGAAGTAGCTCCTCGAACACCTCCGCTAGGTCCGTACTCTCTATGTCGGTGACGCGAAGTCGCCACAACAGGCTGCGGTAGAAATGCATTGCTGCATGGCTATCCCAGGTGAAGGAGGATGGGATCCAGCCACTCCAGCACAAAGCATGGGGCTCTGAGCCCCAGAATCGGATGGCGGATATCCATTGCTGCATCCCAGTACTCCACTATTGGTGCTCTTGGCTTGGGGTACAACTGTGGCAGTCTGTCGTGAAGTGAGATTACCAAAGTCGTGCCCCATTCTTCATGGGGGGTGGCGAGGTACTGTCACGCCTTGTACGGACGAGTTACACAGATGTGTGGGTTGGTGGGGTCTTCTCCTTCGCCACCAAAGCGGAGGTGACGGATTGTGTACGCTTGTTTGTCGAGGAGGGCCCAAACGAGGGCATTGAAGGCGGGCAGAAGAACACGCTCTTCGGCGTCAGCAGTCGGCGGGGAGAGGTACAGCTCCTTGAGGCCGTGTTTTGCCGCTCATGCGAGGAAAATTTCCTTCTACATAAAGAAATCTCGTGCACCTAGTGGCGGCGGCGACAGGTCGTTCTGAGTCATCACCCTGGTCAAATCGTCCCAAGTAACGGTGCCGGACGTCACGGCGGGTTGATTCAAGGTGGTTGTGCATGTTGTTGGCCTTCTACGTGCTCGTAATATGTCTGATTGATGCTCAATACACACTCGTTGTGTTTTATCTTTGTGTCCACCCTTGCACACTTGCGCACTTGTGCGTCATGTGGGCTTCTGTTCTTACCGCTCTCTTTTGCATGTGGATTGTTCGTCTGTAGGCCATGGAGGAGTGCTGTTATGATTTTGTAAAACACGCAAGTGACCTTTTAACTCTGCTCACGCACACATCCTTGTGTAGTTATTCTACTGAACATGTGGAATCATGACATGCAGAGAGAAGGAAGCGTGGAATGACCCCCATGCGTGACGCGCCATGGCTCAAATCTCGTGGTACATAGTAGAATTTTAGAAAATGTTAACAAGTGAGCCTAGGAGAGATCGAGATAAGGGAAACGGTCAGTGAGCAGGCCCCTTGTTTGTGCATGATGTACGGCGAGAGCCTGCTGACTCCGGGAGGTCAAGCCGACCTCTCGGTATTACCCGAGGACGGCTACTCACCGTAGCACAGAATGAATGTGGCTATTTAGCCCCCTAAGGATCAGCACCTGGCTAGCAAAGTGTATCTCCCCCATAAACCCACATGCAACTTGGAGATAGCCCAAACATTTCATAATGTCAATGAGCTAGAGATCCCCATGAACAAAACCAGATGTGAGAAAACCAGAAGAGGTCGGTTTATGTGGCCGTGGGCCACATCTTGAGGCTGCACGGCTGCTTGCAAGATGCACGAGCTTCACCACCAGTGGTTCCCATCGTGTTGGAAAGAGCTCCTACACGCTTACAGCACTCAGTCTCCTGTACAAGTGTGAGATGTGAGCATGTGGGGCAAGACAAGAGGGTATTACAAGGATAATGGGCCACCAACAAAACCGCAAAGACTAGCAATCTCCCATGACTCACAGTAAAAGGAAATTATGCAGCAGGTTGGGGCAGCAGCATTGTTGATGCAGCGTGCGGGCTTCCACGCTCGTTGCTTAAGTCAGCTGCCCCCTCAGTCTGCTGCTTTAGAGTCTAAGTCTGGAAGCTCTGGGTTTTGTTACTCAGAAACGCGCGCGCGAGAGTTAGCGCCAGAAAGCAGCTGAAAACTGATAATGACTGATTAGGAATGAAGAATGAACAACAATGGGAGACCCCTCCAAGTTCTAGGGCCCCCCCAGCTCTGTAGAGCTTGTTAGTCAGTTCATCAGCCAATCAGAAAATAGCTCAGTTCAGGCTGGCAGGTTTTCTCGGTGAGGCCTGCCAGACAGCCGACAGCCCAAAACCCGGGCGTCGTCCGTTGTGCCTGAAAACTGGACCATACCATAATACCAACGTTGCGAACGCAGCCGTGCGGTCAAAATCTGCTAGAAAAATAGTAGCGAGGATTTATGGCAACCTGAACCCAGGTAGTGCCCACGATGGTTTATGCTGCCAAACAGGGCCATGCAACATGCAACTGGGACCCTAGGCAGTGCATGATGACGCAGACACGACAGTACGTGCTGGACGCATGCAGACAGCGACTGCGGTGGCAGAGACTGCCGGCAGTGCGACTGCCAAGGAGGCCTGCCGATGGAGCTGAACACATCGCCGGAGAGAGGAGGCTCCAGCGAACTGCGAGACGACCTCAGCATGCGTCGGCTCCACCGGACGACTCTCCATCGGCGTCGAGTCTCGCCGTCAGTCATCTGCACGCCGATGTACACAAGCCGGGAGGACACAACAGAGCACAATGAGCGCAAAAACCAACACTCCCCCATGACTCACAGGCGTAGTGCACATGGGCGGGCAGAGACACGGTCAACACACGGACTCCCCCAGGACATTCAGAAGTGCAGGTAGAGACAAAGAAAGCAAGTCACGGACGCACACCGACTGAACTCACAGCCTCCGTAAACGAGTCCCGCTTCAGTGCCTTGGTCAGGAAGTCAGCCAGCTGCCGTGCTGTCTCAACCCACACGATGCTGATGCTGCCGTTTTGCAACAACGAACGCACATAGTGATACTCAACATTGATGTGCTTTGTGCGCGTGTGATGCACACCGTCATTGTCTGTAATGGCCATGGCACTCTCATTGTCACAATGCAAGGTGATGGATGCGACAGACTGACGCAACTCGGACAACAGACGACCCAACCACACGCTCTCACACGCGCCTGAGCCAAGGGCCACGTACTCAGCCTCAGCAGTGCTGCGTGCAATGCACCCCTGCTTGCCACTACGCTAGGAAACAGCAGTGCCCCCGACCAGAAAGATCCAACCAGTGCGACTCTTACCGTCTGGACTGCCGGCCCAGTCGCTGTCGGTGTAACCCACTGCAACGACGGACGGCTGACGGCGGAACATGAGGCCTCGTCGAGGGGTCGAGACGACATAGCGCAGTACTCGGATCGCGGCCTCAAAGTGGAGGTGACGCGGCTCCTGAGAAAACTGGGCCAGGAGGTTGACGGCGAATGCGATGTCTGGACGCGTCGTCGTCGCCAGGAACATCAGTGACCCGATGACCCGCAGATACGTGGTCACATCAACTGGCTCCCCCACAACAGCTGGGTCATGACTCTTCAACTTCACCTGGCCATCGGGTGACATGGGTGAGGAAGCGCTGGGCACGAGGGGCAAGTCCTCGGCGAAGCGNATGGCATACCCCAATGCAGAGCCCGGGTGACGGTCTGCGATAATGGCAGAAGTGGTCAGGCCGAGAGCCTTTGTGCCAGGGTCCCCACTCACGACCGTGGGAGTGGAGGAGACACGTTGAGCCACAGGGGGTCGAGGCGCCACGGAACGGGGAGCGACAGTCTGCGCACTCACTGTTGGCCGAGGTCGGAGGCTGCCGCCTGGGCCACGTGTGTAGCGCGGTCGGGCAGGAGATGGTTCTGAGTCCAACGGGCCGACGGAGGCGGACGGTACTACTGGTCTGGAGGGGCCAGTAGACGCAACAGGCGCTGCTGGGCCAGAGGGGCCAGCGGACGCAGCTGGGGCTGCCGGCCCAGATGGGCGAGTGGACGCGTCTGAGGCTGTTGGCCTGGAGGGACCAGCGGACGCGACTGGAGACGTCGGCCCGGGGGGGCCATCGGAAGCGACTGGGGCTACCGGCCCAGAGGGACCAGCGGACGCGACTGGGGCTGCCGGCCCGGAGGGACCAGCGGACGCGACTGGGGATGCCGGCCCGG
>SZWC01002406.1:61161-74706 GCA_023375785.1 Penium margaritaceum
TGTGTGTGTGTGTGTGTGTGTGTGTGTGTGTGTGTGTGTTTGTGTGTATGTGTGTGTGTATGTGTGTGTGTGTGTGTATGTGTGTGTGTATGTCATGCTATAGGTGTCGCAGTATTGGGCTCTACAGCCCACGCGGAGTGTTGTTGTGTAGAATTTGAGCCAACACCGCTCTACACGGCGCTTGTGGTGCCACGGGTCTTTTAGAGATCCCGAGACTGCATCGTCACCTATGACATTGCGGATGTGATTCACTCGTTGCGTTCTGGCATCCAAGTTTGCGGATGTGTAGCTACTAGAGTTTTCTTGGTGGTCAAGTCCCGGGCACCCAGAGATATGTTCCAGGGTCACCAGGAAGCCTGAGGTGGCTGTGATGAAGACTCATGCACCTGGTGGATCGTACGGGTACGACGTGGACAACCAAAGCTTTCAACGAGTGTGTGCGTGTCTGGAGCTCGTGACGTATTGCCCGGCGCTTAGTCGTGTACCTTGCTCGTCACTTGAGACCCGGACACCTGGAGACATGTTCCAAGGTCGCAGGGAGACCTGCCTTGCAATTGCGTACATGTTTTACTTGTTGTGGTGGTTTTTCTGGTTCAAAGGATATGTCGTTGTGACGCTTTTGCAGGAAGTTATGACCGGGCGAGTGTTTTTGCCTCAGCTGGGTCGTTGCGGCACTTTGCGTAGTTTTGCACGAGGTGCGCCTTGGGCACAGCCAAACGCGCCCCTAGCTGCACACCAGGCCTCACATATATTCAGCTGGCTGTTGCTCATTGTTGTAACTCTCTGCATATATTTTATTCATGGAAGCACATTTGACACTTTGATTGTGTCGACTAGCCGAACCCTTGCCGTGTCGCTTTCGACATGTGTTGACATTGCAAGCTGTCTGAGCATTGATGCCTAGTCAATGGCAAGCGTGCTGGGAAGATTCCTCGCAATGTCGTTTGTGCTATCCTCTGGGCGGTGACGGCGGTCGTTGTTGGGATAGAATGGGACATTTTGGAAAACCTGTCCACAACCACGAGGATTGTGTCATATCCGTTGGGTGCGACTGGTAGTCCCGTGACAAAGTCCATGGAGATGTCAGCCCATGGTTCCGTTAGAAAAGGCAATGCTGCAGAAGTCCGGGTGGCCGTGTGCGATAGGATTTTTGCCACTTATATGTGACGTAGGATTTGCACAATTGGGTCATGTTGGATTGCATGTTGTCCCACCAGTAGTTTTTTGGTAGTTTCTCCACTGTCTTGTCCTCTCCAAAGTGTCCACCTAGACCGGTGTCGCGCCATTCTTTGAGGAGCATACAGCGAAGTTTGTCGTTCGGGAAAACAACCACCTGGCGAGTAAATCGATGTTGCCAATAGGGTGTGTTGTACCAACACGATTTCTTCTCGTATCTGACGTGCTGGTTGTAACCTCAAGTGAATTGCCGCTTGAGATTCGGATCTTGCTACAACAATAGCATTGCTACCTCAGCCATCAGGTCTAGGTGGCAGCCGAGTGCATCGAGTGGGTTGATTTTGCTTGGCCGGTACTTGATATTGCAGTCAAACACGGATTCAAGGAACTCCATCCATCGGTTTTGGCATTGACTGGAGTTCATATGCATCTTCAGAATTCTTAGAGCATGGTGGTCGGTGTGTACGGTGCATTGGTGGCATTCAAGATAGCATCGCCATGTCTTAATTGTATGCACAACGGCCAGCATCTCTTTCTCGTGTGCAGTGGAGTTGGGTTCCGATGCATGCAGCTTTTGAGACATGTATGCAACCGGTTGTTTGCTATTGTCGTGGTCTTGCATGAAGGCTGCGCCGATGGCCCAATTTGAGGCGTCTGTAGCCATGACGTAGTCGACTATTGGATTGGCTAATCGTAGGTCTAACGCCAAGGTTAGAGCGCTCTATAATGTGGTGAACGTGTCTTGTTCGTTGTCTCCCCACCATCACACATTTTCTTTTTGAGTGAGTTTGAGAAGAGGCACTGAATTTTGGGCGTAATCCTGTACAAAAAACCGGTTGTAGTTGCAGAAGCTGAGGAAGACTTGGACGTCTTGAACGTTGGTCGACGTCAGCCAATAAGTGATTGTTGCCACTTTTTTGGATCCATGGTGATCTGTCTGTTGTTGATGACGTGACCCAAAAACTTGATCAAACAGTGACCAAAGTCGTACTTTGGGAGTTTTTTTTCAATTCTATCTTTGTAAAACTTGGAGAACTTTTCAAAGATGTCCATTGTGCTCCTGCGGGGTGCGGTTGTATACCCGAATGTCGACGTGGTACACCATGACAAAACCGTCAAGGTACGGTCAGAATGTATTGATCATAGCCACCATGAACGTTGCTGGGGAATTCGTAAGTCCAAACGACATTACCATGAACTCGAAGTGCCCATAATGAGTTTGGAATGCTGCCTTCTTGATGTTGGCATCTGCTATGGGGATTTGGTGATAACCACTGCGTGAGTCGATTTTGGATAGAATTTGAGCCTTTCGGAGTTGGTAAAAAAGTTTGTCGGCTTGAGGAAGAGGGTAGTGCTTCTTGATTGTCACGTCGTTCAATGCTCATTAGTCCATGCACACCTGCATCTCACCACTTTTATTTTTTACGAATAGTACTGGTGCAACGTATGGTGATGTGGATGGCCGGATGAATCCCTGACCGAGCATCTCGTCGCTCTACTTTTTGAGCTTGGTCAGCTCGTGATCGCTCATCCGATAGGCAATTCAAACTTTGGGTTGGATACCCGGCTTCAGTATGATGCGATGCTCGATGTCTCGTCGAGGCGATAGGGTTATTGGGATTTCATTGGGGAAGACACTAGAAAACTCTTCGATGAGTGGTGCAAACTCTTTAGGTACAGTCGCAAACTTTGTTGATGCAGATGAGGCTTATGAGGCCAATGAGGATGGTGAGTCAGCTGTTGTCACTTCCGCTTCCACCATTGGCTCAAGATGTATGAGCCATGCACGAGATCCTTGTCGTATAGAGTACTTGGCCATGTTGAGCGGTATCGGTTGCACAAGTTCTTGGGTACCGCAGCTTCCTCTCTTGCTTCCACCTCTGTCGCTCTAGCTATTTTACTCCATTCCACATACAGAAGTTGTCATTTTGCACTGTTGATCTCCAAATGTACGCTGTCAACTGCATGATTTGCAGTTGACCTGCAAATCATGTCGATATAGGAAATTTCATCCGAGAATGGTTCTGTGGTTACTCATTGGACAAGACCTCCAGGCTTTTACATCCCATAGATCTCCCACTTGTAGTCATTGTGGTTCTCAGAGTCTCTGAATTTGTAAGCTCCCGTTGACGGTTTTTCCTTCAAACAACCCTTGTTGGGTCTGCAAATTCAGCTTGCGGACCATGTTGTTGTTTACGAAACTATAGGAAGCTCCTCCATCAAATAGTGCCAGCACCGTTATGGGAATCTTACATCATCAAAGTTGGAAGTTTAGCATTATCGCCGGTTTGTCGTCCTTGTGCTC
This sequence comes from Penium margaritaceum, assembly GCA_023375785.1. Lineage (NCBI taxonomy): Eukaryota > Viridiplantae > Streptophyta > Zygnematophyceae > Desmidiales > Peniaceae > Penium > Penium margaritaceum. The sequence continues at coordinate 64,643 of SZWC01002406.1, forward strand.
CTGGTTGAACTTTGCAATCTCAAAAACCCTCTTTAACATCATAGGCCGTTTAGATGGGCGATTGTTCGGCACAGATTGCTCCTCATGGACAAGAGTCGCACCTTTCACTTCTGCCCTTTGCCATTTCCCGGCCTTCTTTTCTACAACTCCTCCCCTCCCTTTTTGGCTCATTGCTTTCTCCAACAGTTGCGAGTGATGTGCCTGGCTTTTCTACTATTATAGGAGTTTGGCATTTCTCTCTAATCGATGGCGCCCACTTCCATCAAAGTCAATGAGTCCTCCGACGGGCTTTCTCTGTTTCTACAATGATTGTGGTTGGGAGGTTTGCCAGCCGTAGGATTCCTGGATGTGAGCATTGATTTGGGCACTGTCAATCCTTTTTGCTGCTGCAATCATTTGCGGCAAGTCGTTTTGGATGCCAAAAATACCAATTGCTCACCATATGTGCTGCTTGAGGCCATTGTAGTGAAAACAGAGTTGGTCGGGAACGATATCTGCATGAGCGATCATCTTGCGGAATCTCTGCGTGTACTCTGCCACGCTAGACTACTATGCCACGCTAGACTACCGACGGAGACACTCAAGCTTGTACCATGCGTGAGTCTTTTTGTTCAGCCATTTGAATTGTGTGACCATTGTGCGCAAGAGTTTTTTCCAGTTGGTTGGTGGCATGTATTGCCACTGTGTTTTTATTTGCTTTAAGGGTAGAACACCTGCATAGGTAATATGAGACGGGCGCCGTTGGCCGTTGATGAGGTCCCGCTGATCTCCTGCCACTGTTGAATGATCTTTAGATCTGATCACCAACGTAGCACCGTGCCACGCAAAAGCGCGGCTGGGAGGTCAATCTTGTTATGTTCGTTGTTGACCCCAGCAGTAGTGAAGTACACCTCTAAACTCGTCAGCCACGTGCGAACCTTCGGTCCTTTAGAATTTGTGGGATCAAACGGACAAGTAGAGCCAGAGTTGCCGGAGTTGAGTTTTCTCAAGAGTTGAGAATTTCTCTTGACGAGCAGCACTTCACGTGCGCTTGTATTACAAAGGGCCTCCATCATGACATTGAGCTATTGGAGTAGATGGCTGTTGATCCCCTGGATCATAGAGATTCCGCTCGCTAATTCCTTGTTGATCCCCGCCTGTCGTCCGGTGCCACCTTTCGTTTCTTCTGCAGATGCTGAGGCTGTCGGTGGGGATGGCTGGTTTACCGCTGTTGGGTTCACGATTGGATTGGCCGTCGGAGCCATAGGGGTTGATCCAACTGCCGCATAGCCTGCCACACCAGCGTTTGCTGCCGCTTTAGGGTTCGCGTTCATAGGCACGTTCTGCTCCTCCATCGCCAAAGTCCCCGTCAAAGACCCGCTGCTAGTCGTCGATTGCGCTCGCTTGCTTCACGTTGTAGTTGCATAGTCTGCAAAATCTTAACATGCAAGTTGCGCTGACGGCTTGTGTGAGGTAGTCCTCTCGATTGGTAAAGTAGTCGGGTGCCTCTCTAGCACCACTGTGCTCTAATACCAAGTGTTATGCCAAACGGAGCGTAGATGGTGAACATGTAGAAGTTGTGAGGAAAAACACAATTTAGAATTTAGGAAACTTGAGAATTTTATAAATAGCGATTAGTGTACCTCAATGAAAAGTGTCAAAATGATCGAACATGTATATACAAGTGTCAGATTACGAATGAGGCATGTTTGGGGTCGTTGGGTTAATTGTCGAGCGACGCGTGTGGTGTCGCGTCATGAGTGGTCGGATTTGAGAAGGTCCACCGAGAAATCAGGGGGCTTAATAAATCTAGACCCGTCTTGGTGCCTCGAGAAGTCAATGGAAAGGTCGTGTTACTTCTGTCCTAGATTCGTGTGAAACTTGTGAGGAGTTTCGAGAAGGTTCACTCGGGGGAAGGACAGTTGGTTCGTTTGCCCTCGAACGTCAGAGTGAATCTCAAGGTATTGCAATACGGTGGGCTTTTTGTGCAATAAAAGAAATGCCCAGTTGGAAATATTGGGGACTCTAGTACGTCTGATACATGACATATCACAAAGTGCTCACCATTATGTGCAGCAGTTGTTACGCCAAGCTTGCTTCTCCATGGGTTCTCTCTCTCCGTCTCCTCGGAATGGGGGAGGTACTTCTCCCTTTCACTCCACTAGTCTTCCCTCGGTATGGCTGTCACCTATTTGTCTGACACCTCTGCCTCCTCAGAGCCTGTTGCTTCCTCTGAGCCATCTTCCTCCTCTGTGTCGTCTGCCTCCTCTGAGTCATTTGCCTCCTCTGTGCCCTATGCCTTCTCTAAGCCCTCTTCCTCCTCTGAGCCTTCTGCCTTCTCAAAGCCCTTCGCCTCCTATAACCCCCTTGCCTCCTCTGAGCACGCTGCCTCATCCAAGCCTTCTGGTCTTTTTGCGGCGCCTCCATGCTATGACCCCCCTGTGTCTCACCATATGGGGTCTACGTCCTCCATTCCTGCTATGGTGCTTGAGCCCCCCTCTTACCCGCATAGCTCTTCTGTTCCTCCTATCTTGCCCTACATGCATGGTGGTCGTCTACGTGCACTCCCATTGCACTCTTGTCCTGTTGTATCAGGTGATCCCGGCCTGCGCGCCCTTGGCCTAGTGACCACCTCCTTACCTGTTGCTGCATCCGTGGTGTACTCTAGTACCGCACCTGGCTACTCCCTCATTGAGCAGCAGTTTTGTCTAGCCCTTGGCTCATCCATGGCTAGGTATGTTGCCTCATGTTTTGCTGCTACAGGCCTGTCCCTTCATCCACCTAAACTTCTCACTGCGCAAGCTTCCCGCACGACATCCAACTCCTCCCTTTGGATGCAAGCCATGAAATCAGAGCTTGATGCTTTTTTCTGAGCATGGTGTCAATGAGCTTGTTTCTCTTCCACCATGGCGTAAATTAGTGGCCGCCAAATGGGTGTATCAATAGAAGCTAAATCCTAACAACGTAGTTGAGTAGTACAAGGCGCGACTCACAGCAAAGGGCTTCTCTCAAGTCCCTAGAATCAAATTTGATTTGACATTTGCTCCAGTGGGTCGCTACACCGCTGCCAAGAAAAAACTAGGCCTTGTGGCTCAGCACGACTGGAAACTGGAATAGATGGATGTCAATAATGCGTTTCTCCATGGAAAACTTGATGAGGAGATCTACATGGTGCAACCACCCGGGTTTGCAGATAGCACAAACCGATTGCAGCGCCTGTGCAAGACCCTATATGGGCTCAAGTAGTTCCCATGGTGCTAGAACCAAGAGATTGCAATAACTCTAGAAAAAGGGGGTTACACGAGAAGCACTGTAGATCCCACCCTGTTCCTTAGTGCTTCCACCGGGCCACTTGTTGCTATCCTTGTCTATGTGGATGACCTCCTAATTGCATTTCTAGATGCTACATCTGTCAAGACTGCAAAATCTCTCTTGCAGTCAGCCTACAAGACGAAGGACCTTGGCCCAGCTTGTGTCTTCTTGGGTATGGAGCTGGAGCGTAATTGCTCACACCGTACCTTTCACGAAAATCAGGTTGCATGTGTCCACGGCCTGGAGGAGTTGTTTGGACCGCTCCTCATTGCTCTCCCTACAGCTTCTATACCCATGACCCAGCGGGACAATCCCTGGTGAAGTCCTCAGATCCATCAAAACTGGGGGAGATGGTGGATGTGATAGACTACCTGAGAGTCATTGGCTCCGTGATGTACCTTGCTACCACCACTTGTGTTGATGTAGCTTTTGCTGTGAACTTCCTCTTTCAATTCTCCCAGTGTCCCTGAAAGCACCATCTTGAGGCGGCATTACAAGTAGTGCATTGTGCACTCTTCATAGCTTGCATTAGGCTGTAATTTCGTGCACAACCCTCGATGCTTGTTGACTGCTTCACTGATAGTGACTTGGCACATGACTGTGATGCGCCCAGTAGAATGGGGTGAATCTTCAATATTAGTGGGACAGCAATTTCATGGAAAAGTGGAAAACATGGGTGTGTTGCCCGTAGCATAGCTCAGGCTGATTATATGGCTCTTGGCACGAGTACGTGTGAAGCTATCTGGATTTTTTGTCTGCTACAACAGTTGTGTGTCCCTATCCGCTGCATTACTCTGCGCTATGATGACCAAAGCACAAAATCCATAGCCAAAACAATGGAATGCATCATTCATGAACCAAGCACATCAACGTGGAGCACCAGTTTGTTTGCGAGTGTATTGCTGCTGGCATTGTCTGCATTGCTTGGGTGGACACATGATCACATAGAGCTGACATTCTCACTAAGGCTCTCAACTGAAACTTCTTCAAGCGTGATGTCCATGCTGTTGGTCTCACCTATCCCCATGACCCAGGATGAAGTGCTTCATATCTACTTGTCTCACTGTACCTCTTACACTGACAGACCTGTGTGTGCCATGCTTCATCATGTGTGGGTTTTTTTCCTGCAGGTCATTAGGGAGTGTTGGAGTCTTGTTGGCCACTCACATCTCTGTTCCCTCTTGTCTCACTCTTCATGGCACACACACACATGTATAGATTGAGTGGCTATGGCCATACCTGAGGAGACGTCTGAAGAGCGCGCTCTGGCTGTTGTTTCTAGCCTAAACAAGCAGCCAAAAATCTACCCAGGAGTGCCCTCTGGCACAAGATTGGTCCGTGTTTTACTATCTTGTCTTCATGTGGTTGATGCTAGGGCATGTACATTCGGACTTACGTTCCCTGCCTCATTTTGACTTGAATTCAGTGTTTTGGGGGAGCAGCATGATTTAACCGGGTGCTGATGCTTAGGGGGCCACCATGTCAGTCTCTGGCTGTGTACTAGTGAGAAGCCATCCTTGGTTTTACACCAAGAGGGCGGGCTTGACCCTTGGATGGCTGTACACGTTGGCTTGGGCATCTGCTCGATGTTGGCGTGCTCTCACCGGGCTTACACTCCCGCTTCTATCCATCCCTCCATTGTCTCTCTTGTGACCTAACTTCAAGTCAATCATCATCTTTCCACATCCATGACGTGTGATTCTATCTAGCCCTCACCCTCACAGTCTGTGTTTTTCAAGCTAGGAATCTTCCCAGCAACTACAGCATTTCCCCCCTTTTTATGGCAACATCCTGACACATTATAAGACGTACGTTGGTGCCGTCTAAAATAGCCGTTTACAATGGAACCAACATCTCATTTGTTGTTGTAGGGCTCACAGCTCATGTGCAAAGTGTTATTCTACCACCATTTGACAAAACACTCTGCAACTTTTCCTCCTCAACTGTGTCAGAGAATATCTTTGACTACATACTCTGATTCCTTGTTTGCTTCCATAGCTGGTGGAGGAGGCACATCTTTCCCATGAAAATTCTCCCTAGGGTCCTGGTAGAGTTGAGGTCACTTTAACGTAAGAGCCTTGGTTAGTCTTGCGACTTGATAAGGCAGCCTGTTTTGCTTGTTTGTTAACTATAGGGCCTCGACAGTCAATCTAACCAACCGTGGATCCCGACCGGCCAATCTGACGAACAACGGGCCTTTCTGCCCCATGCTGCATTTTAGGATCCCTATCCGACCAAGTCAGAGATTGACAAATGAACGTGGAGCGTGTCTGTCATATCCCCAATAGGGATGCCAAAGTAGGCCAAAAACCCAAAAGTTGGACAGACGTTTCATGTGGACAAACGGGATGCTCGCCATTCCATGTCGGATATCAAGAATGTGAATTAATGAAATTTGTGCACGTGGTGGAATGAAACACCACTATCTAGTACTACTTGGCTCGATACCTGCGTGGATTGAAAGCTGGTTTTCTTAAATTCATCTCCACATTTATTGCATCCCCAGTTTAGTATGGAAACGGGCTGGATTGAGTGTTGGGCATGCGTAATTTCTTGTCAGAACATGTATTTGCGGTGCCCTGATTCAATCAAGGAACAAAAGCAGACACCAAAGCTTTCTGAATATGGTATTGTGACTAAGGAAGCTAAATCAAACATCCTGCAATGTCAATCCTGCCCCTCCATTGACGATCTACCATGTATTCATTCATTCATTCATTCATTCTAAGTCAAACAACCTTTTTCCTTCTTCTGTAACCTTATTGGTGTGTTCTAAGACGTGCCCTTGACTAGATAGGATGAAGGGCACCACATGACGATCTTCTCTCAATACACCATAATAAACGACCCATCTTTGAACTTACATGAAGGTCCCGTGAAACGTTTCAGAAACAGGTTTCCAAGAGGTCACAAACTGTCTCTGTTTGGAACAAAACTACTGCTCATTCGATGTTTCATGAATCGGATGCGACACCTAGACAGTCCATCGTATGGACTTGGCGATGTTGTAGGCAGCTTCGACTCACTCGAGAAGTTCGTATGTCAAACTTCATTATTCGTTGATTTTACTGCATAATCATGAAAACCATTTACTGCATGATGACTACAAAATTTCGAATCAACCACTCTACTGACCCAAACCACGGTCCGACTCAACGGAACAGCGGGACGTCATGGACCGGCATAAGGGTGGGCGACCTCAAATCGAGAGACTCGCTGGCGAGCTCTTGTGTCAGTCGCTGCCCGCATACGGGCTCCGGCGCGATGGACCCTGAAATGCGATGCAGGTTAAACCAGGATCTCTGGGTCAATTTATCCTATCCTAGAGTGTAAGTTAGCTGATGTGGAACATTGGGTGGATAGTCATGCTATCTGGTAGGCAGCACTTTGCGACGGTAGGTGTCCACATTTCTTGATTGCGTGCAGACCCAACCAGTATGGCCTGAGCTTTACGCAGTCATGTCCTCCCAGGACAACATTCACCAAGCTGAGGACACGGTCACAGACGTGGGACTTGGTGCGCTTCTGATGCCTATAAGGCGCTTGCTTGATTTCTGTTTATTTCTTTGTGAACGTTTGGCAAGTCTCGTCCTAGATGATTTGGAAGTCTTACTGCTAGATGTGAACTGAATGTCTATTGCTTAAATATTGCAAACCTTCCGAGGTGGTGGTAAGTTACCTATTAACCACTTCAAATGGAAATATTCTTGTTGCTACGAAGCTTGCAAATTGTATTCGAGCTTGGCGGTGGCGAGATTGACCACCCAAGTACTGTCATGTGGCTTGCATGGTGTTTAGAGTAGTTGTTTGAGTGTTTCTTTGATGCGCTCACTCTGGCCATCATTCTGGGAATGAAAGGCCATCAATAACTTGATGTGACTATTATAGTGAGTCATCAGATCCCAACAGAATCTTCTCGTGGCCCTTCCATCTTTGTCATTTGTGATGGAGGACGGGATGCCATGTAGTCGGAAAGCATTGTTGAGGAAAGTTTACACTGTTCCCCTAGTGATAACCGTTGTCATTGTATGGATGAAGTGCAAGAACAGGTCAACCACCATGAGAGTTGCGTCAAACCCTTCTTGTGTGACGGAATTGATTCACATTGAATCCATGGAGATATCCGACCATGGTTCTTTGGGTACCGGTAGAGGTTGAAGCAAATCTCAGGGTTTGGTTTGTCTTCATTCATGGCATTGATACACACCACTTGACTTAAAGTAGCTTCTGAAGTGGGTTTGCATCTAGCCCAATAATAAGTACATCACTGGTATTTTCAGTTTCTTGTCCTGGCTGAATAGTCCACCTCCACGGGTGTCATGGAATTCCTCCAATAATTTGCCGATCTGGGGATATTATGGCCTAATGAATGAATCATTGTAGCCAGTAGGGATCATCGAGTAAGAATTTTGTTTTGTCGTGCCAACCAAACTCCCTGTAACTCTTTGCAAATAGCCTCATGAAGTATGGGTCTTCATTGACTAGTAGCATGACAATATAGGCCATTGGATCTGGTTGCTATCCAAGGGAGTACGCTGGATTCATTTTCCTAGGTTAGTCCTCAATTGTGTCGTCGAGGTTGGACTTGAGGGACTCCATCCATCGAGTTTTTTTATGACTTAGATTTGGGCTAGTCTTGAAATGTCTTAGGGCATGATGATCGGTGCGGAATACACATCATCAAAATTATATATTACACCACCATGTCGTCTACACACAACTTTCTTGATGTTTAGGTGATCGGTTGCTCTCCACTGCCACTTTCTTGGAGGGAGAGAGTTCCGTTTGCTTGACCCGGCAGGTCGATGGCTATTCTTGGCTGTACCTTGACGATTAAATCATCAAGGTATGTCAAAAAAATGTTGTTCATGGCCACCATAAATGTGGTTCAAGCATTTATGAGCCCTAAAGTCATAACTGTGAACTCAAAGTATCCATAGCATTCTTGGAACATGGCCTCCTTGATGTCCTCATCATGTACACGGGTCTGATGATAGTCATTTCAAAGGTCGATTATGGTGAAAATTCTCACTCCTCGGAGTTGGTTGAAAGATTCATCTGCTTACGGAAGGGGTCGTTGATTCTTGATGGTTCTGGCGTTCAACATCCTATATTCTATGCACATCCGCATCTCTCCACTTTTCTTCTTGACGAAGAGTACAGGTGTCGCATAGACATAGATGGCCAGATTACACCATGACCGAGTTTCTCATCCAGTTGCATGTCTATCTCACTTTGTGGTCGCTCATCGCATAGGTCCCTTTGACTTTTGGCATGCTGCCAAATTTCAGGTATGTCTTATGGTTGGCACTCTGTTGCGGAGGGAATTCTTGGGGCAGTTCATCGATGATTGGTGCAAACTCCTTTGGAACGTCTGCAAACTTATCAGGGTTCTAGGATGCTATGGCTATGATTTTTTCACTTTTTCTGCTACGATATCACTCTCGTCCCCTCGACTACCCACATGCAATTTTGCCGCAGGTATTTGTTGGCCATGTTCAAGGATATCAGCATTGTGTGTCAGGTTGCGGCTGCTGCGACTTCCTCTACAATTTCCTCCTCTAGTGCTTCCTCTAACCACCATTGCATCGTGGGTCACTCAATTAGAGGTAGGTGTCATATTTCTCCGATAATGTTGATGTGAACTGATCTATGAGACCAATCAACTTGGAGGTTTCGCTAAGAGATCTCACCCTAGGATGATTTTGCGGTTCCTCATTGGGCAAGTCCTCCATGTTGCTATGCTTTGCAAATCTGTGATTTGAAATCCAAGTGTCTCACAAAATAGACAACTCTACAATATCCATTGATAGATTTCCTTTAGAAACCCCTTGTTTGGTCTTCAAACCCAACTTCTCAGCCATATCACTACTGACAAAAGCATGAGAAGCTCCTCCATCTAGCAGTGCATGGACAATTCTGTGACTTTTGTAACTTCTTGTTGCACTTGTAGCAATATCGCTGGTTGGTCGTCCTCGTACCTCTTGCCAAAATTTGTTATCTAAGGTACCCTTGTCTTCAAGGTTTAGAGCTGTTTTGATGGGTGATTGGTCGGCAAAGATCCTCCCAATCACACGGGGACTTCACCATTGCCTCCTGCCTTCAGTCATTTCCCAACTCTTCAGATTTTCTCCACGACTTCCCCCGCCCCTAGACCTTTTTCTGTCTTTTCCAATTGTTGTGAGAGATGTGTCCTTGCTTACCAGAGGTCAAACATTGTTCTTGGCTATGTTAATTTACATCATTTATCTCCATCAGATTAGAGTTCACCGTCAACTGGGAATTTCCTCTGCCATGATGACAAATCTGGCTTTGATAATCATAGCCATTAGATTCCTACATCCGAGCATCGTAGTCATTTACATTGATTTGGTTGGCTTCTGCAATCATGGACGGAAGTTCATCTTAGATACAAAGTATTGTCAACACTTGCCAAAGATCTCGCTTGAGGTGGTTGTTGTAGTGGAAGCAGAGTTCTTTGAGGGTGACATCACTAACAGTGATGATTTATCAGGAACGCCATGTGCACTCCATCACATTGGACTGTTGACACAAGGAATTAAGCTTGTACCAAGAACTGAAAATCTCCTTCAACTTCCTATAGTGTGCAAAGATGGTATGCGCAAAATCATTACAGTGCTACGTCGGAACCATCAGTTCTCTTCAGTTTGTAGGATGAAATGGCTTTGAAAATGCCTGTCGGAATTGGGGTTCACTCAAGAGTTGGTTTCTCTCTCTCTCTCTCTCTCTCTCTCTCTCCCTCTCTCTCTCTC
>SZWC01002406.1:75033-90406 GCA_023375785.1 Penium margaritaceum
TCTCTCTCTCTCTCTCTCTCTCTCTCTCTCTCTCTCTCTCTCTCTCTCTCTCTCTCTCTCTCTCTCTCTCTCTCTCTCTCTCTCTCTCTCTCACAACTCACCATCACAGTGGTGAGTTGTTGGAGTAAATGGTTGTTGAGATTCATGGTTACAAAAATGTTTTGGAGTAGGTCAGTTAATGCGCGCTTGCCGGCTGGTGCCTCCTCCCATTATGCCAAGCAATGTACCGACAGGCACCGGCGGAGGTAAAGAGTTTTCCATGCCTGAGGATTCTGTCAATGGATTGGCCTTCAGAGTCGTTGAAGCTGCACCATTTTTTGTGAAGCCTGTCACTGCTGCTATTTGGGTTACAGGGAGAGTGTCATGAATTGCTACTGATGCTCCACAACTGAAATCTTTGCAAGTCTGCTTTTTCTCATCGTCAAGTATGCTCTCTTCTTTCACTATCATGGGTGCAAAGTTTACAATCTTATCAATGGAAGAGATGCACAGTCGACTTGTGCAAACTTTTATCGATGAGTGAAGTCATCGGTTTTTCCTCTGCTGCCGTTGAATTGTGATACTAAGTGTTATGCCAAGAAGAATGTGGATGGTTAACAGGTAGAATTTATGGAGTAAACAAAAATCTAATCAATTCATTCAAATGGATCACTTATGATTGGCATTAATTGTGCGTTGATGGCAATTTTCTGTACTGTCAAGCACATATGGGAGACATGAGAATGAGGCATACGAAGGGTCTTGAGAGCTCAATTTTGAGTGATACAACGTCATGAGAGGCTCCTTTGATAAACTCTACCAAAAATTTGGAGGGTTGCAAGAATACTGAGGTACATTGTTGTATGATCATAGCATCATTGAGATGTCTTCCAAAAAAGAATGAAAGATTGATATGGTTTGTGATAGTTGTATCGATACCTATGAAAAGTAGTTAACTTAGTCAGAACCGTCTGGAGCGAAACACCAGACGTTGCGGCAGTAGTCCAAAATTCGCTTGCTCAAATGATTTATAAATCCAGAAATCGACACATAGCGAGCCATGAATGCAAGGAAAACACATATCCACACGTGGAATCGAGGGACTCGTGTACATTAATGAAGCAACACTTATTGTTATGCTGAGGTGAACATAGGTTGTGAACCCGTTCTTGCAAAAGACAACTTAAGGAACTGAGATAAATAGACTCCGCAGTGTTCAATGAATTTTTCATTAGTTTTTAATCCAACATGTGCCTTTTGGGCTTACTGGTTGAATTTCCATTCTTGTTGTCTGAAAAACACAAAACTAAATCACTCTGGACCCGTGGTTGCATCAATTTGTTTTCAACCTGTGGGGTACTCATCTGGTGTTGTGAACAAGTTTTATGCGGATCCAAGGCAATTGGAAAGGGAGATTGCACGATGCCAGTAAGAGAAAAACTTTTATACTCTTGCAAGGAACATGATCTGACATCAGCGATGAAAACTAGAGAATCCGACCAAAAGAGATGCACAAACTCATCCACATCAGGCTCAAACAAGAATCAAACGAGGTCATTGGCTGCTCATTTCTGGAATTCGTTGTCGAAGACACAATTCCAGCCTGCCTTGCACCATGCGTTCCGCACCATGCCATCTGTCTTCCTGCTGTGGCCCCATGAGGCAAGCATCACCACATTATCCTGTATGAAAGGCATGTCAAGGTTCACGTTGCCACCCTCCTGTATGCAATCTCCCACCCATGAGGCATACCCCTGGCTGATGTATGCCTTGAACGGCTTCTATAGCCCGAGATCTCTTGGTGCTGCTTGCAAGGAGAACAGTCAATCCTCTTGGCCTAGCACCTTCACCTTAGTGCTTCACTTGCATGCATAGGTGAAGCACCCCACAAGAACAAGTTGAACGCCGGTGTGGTCCGCGTTCACCGCCATGTAGGACTCGATCTTGTACAGGTGGATGTGGAAACCAGCAAGCTCGTGCATGATCAGCGCATGTGACTCCTAATCTTTCGGCAGTTTCTGTGCTACTGATGTGCCACACCACTAACTCCAGCTTAGCTTGGCCACCACAAACCGTCAGTACCATGAGCGCGAGAACATCATACTTTCGACACATGCAGATGGGATCTCCACGCCACATTGCCTAAAAACATTCACAATGTGCTCACAGATGAGGATGCTGCAGAAAGGGGTCCCGCGCGCTTGCATGAGCTTGAACACACGGATGACCTTGTGCTTGAGTTCAGGGTAGTCTGCAAAGTACAAAAACTGACTACGACCACCTTGGACACACGACGTCATCTTTTGCGGCCTCTTCTATTGGCTGCGGGGGTGCAAAGCAGAGGGCTGGCACATAGCATGCACAAATTCTTTCGCAACATGGTTTGTACGATCCCTTGACCGTGCTGTTGCTCAGTTTTGTGTAGACGGATGGGAGTGAGGGGGTGCGGTAGTAACTGCAAAGTAACACAATCCTGTTGGTGATGCTGCCATGCTACATGACAGTGGCACAAGTGCTTGGTACATGCCCGAGGGCGTGCCAGTCCATGCCGGTTGCTCATCGACAATACATGTACTTCAATAAGAAGTACGACAAGTGCATAATCTCATCGTCATGATTATATGTGATATGTATCTGAGTGCTGAAATAGACATGAGGCATGGTAAAGGTTTCATGTGCTCAACATGTGCGACGAGTGCAAGTTCTCATTTTCATTAATAGATTTGAGAATTCTGGACAAGAATTCATTGAGTTTTCATAATACATGAAGCGTGCCTTTGCAAAATTTTGATGTTTTAAAGAAGTTTAATGGAATTTTTTCAAAGATTGAAATGGTTTACAGTGCCTCTGTTAAATTTTCTTGAAGGCAATCAAAGTCGTCACCACCATCTAGGAAAAACCATTGCTGGGTAAGGCAGTTGCAAGAATGCAGAAGTCGTCGTCTGGTGGGATACACATTGAAGGAGAATAGCACCCATGCAAAGAGTCAAGGAATTCATGTACATCAATGATGTAGCACTTCTTCTCATTTTTCGCTGCAATGTCTTAGTCTCGTTTTAGTGCATTGCATACATATGGCAGGTACCGGCTTCAGCTATCATTGACCAGATGATCAATGTCTGGTAGGTCATCATAGGGCTACCAAACGTTATGCTTGGTGTCATAGCCCCACCACTTCACATTGTACCCGGCCACTTTTCCACTTTTTTAGTGTTTGAGGAAATTTTCAATTGCGTAATACAAATTCATGTCAATTGAATAGGTGGCTGTGTGGGTACCTTCCTCTTGGGGAAGGTCTTGTTGGGGTCTCCTTATAGTTTGAGATGGCTGACATGAACGACGTAATGGATGGACATGTTTTTGGGTTGAAACAAAAATTGTTTTCATTTCTTTGATTGTGTACAGGCTAAGCTATCTTTTTTTTTTTTTTCCCACCCTTTCAGCTTGATGTCTACATTGTTAAGGGGGGCATGATCATTGGCCTGAGATTTCATGTGCGCCTGATGATTTTTGGCCTCCCATTTTGTTGTTTCTGAAGTGTTCTCAGTATTCTCATGTTTCTCATCTTCAATCCTATGAAGGTATCCCCACTAGATATCCACGGCAGATTAGACAACTTATCTCTACATTGAAACTGTGGTTATGGGAAGATAGGAATGTGCAATGTCAAACAGCACTTTTCCCATGGTTGCGGAGGTCACTGAGTTATATGGGGCCTCAGCGGTCTGCAGCTTGAACACACAGTCAGCACCATATGACTCGCACAGGGTCTGGAGCAGTTGTTCAAGTTACTGATTGGTCCACCTGGTCTACTTGTCAGTCTGCGGATGGAAGAACACAGTTAGCTGAATCAGATGGCCATATTGATTCATTGGTTCCCAAAAGAGTAGAGTAGGGTAGAGTAACTTTCCACAAGAAGGCGATAAGAGCTACACATAGTCCTGTAAAAATTCATATCATTCTTTGGAAAATCTTCTAAGTGCCAATACATCACAAGAATTTGCTGGCATTGGTCAATCAGTGACGGAATGTCGCCACCTGTTCTGGATCCATGGTCATACGTCTGCAAACGATGACCCAAAACCTCTATCGAACGGGCCAGATTCTTTTTTTGGTGATCTTTTTATTTCTTTGTCAAACCTTGAAGCCCTTTAAAATCCCTTCTATTCTCCTCTGGTTTGCGAATGTACACAAAGATGTCATCAAAGTAGACAATGACAAATGGTGGAAAGATGCTTTTCATAGCCCCATGGATGTGGCAAGATGATTTGTGAGCCCAAAAGGTATGATCTTGAACTCAAAGTGCCTGCAGCGCAGACTGCTGTCAAATTGAAATTGATGTCCTTACAAGATATGCAGATCTTGTGATGACCAGTCCTGAAGTCAATTTCGTTGAAAACGCAGACTCCATGGAGATGATAAAACTTTTTTTTATTGCATGAGAAATAGGGTTGTGGTTCTTGATGGCTATGTTGCTAAGTGCTTGAACATCATATCCATATCCTCCTGTTTTTATGTCTCATGAACAATACAGGTGCGGCAAAGGGTGACGTGGATGGATGGACAAATCCCTGCTCGAGCATATCCTCCAGATGTTGTCTAAGATTTTTCATCCTGTGATCACTCTTTTAATGGATCCTCTCATTCATCAATGGTCCATTAAGGAGATAGCTTTTGGGACAGCCTGTCCAAGGAAAAAAAAAACTGGAAAACGCATCTATAGATAGTGTGAAATCCTCAGTTATCATCTCGAACTTTGTCAAAGTTGTTGCAGATGAGGCTGATGAGGTTGCTGAGTCAGGAGCTGAGCTCCACTTTCCAGGTTCCTCATGGATGATCCAAGCCTGAGCCCCGTATAGCAGGGATTGACAGAATTTGTTTTCATTATTCTGTTGTTAGTGCCACAACATATTTCAATGCTTCCTCTACTACTCTTGAACAAGTTTCTTGTAAAATTTTTTGTGTTGTGGGTCAATGAATAAGTATCTTTTTCTGCAATGAATGAAGATAGATACCAATCCTCCAGTTCCATCAACATGTAGGTTATGGCAATCCAGGAAGTATATCCTGAGGATAATCTTCCAAAAACTCTTCGCATAACCTACAATACTGGAAGTAAAATAATCCTAATGATACAACTTGATGTCATTGAGAGTCAATATCCCTGCGTTTGGCAATGCTAGACTGAATTTGTGAGCCATTAATCACACCTCACTGGTGTCCTGCTGCCATTGGATGTCCATTACAGTGGACCACCAACTTAAGGTTGTGTCCATAAAATAGAGAGAGTGATTTCAATCTGTTTTCTTTGTGGCTTGAATAACATTGAATTGTTCCGCCAAAATCTTCAGCCACATCCAAATCTGCAAGATCGCACAGTTGGGAAAGGGCCAGCCAAACCAAGGGCTCACTCAAGAGTTGAGTGCTCCTCTTGATGAGCATTATATCCCTTGCCTACAAAGTGCAAAGATCATGCAATACAGAGATGAAATTCTTGAGAAGATGGTTGTTGAGGCTCTTAATTTCTGGCAGCTTTTGGTACAGGTCAATGACTTCCACATGTCTTCTTGTGCCTCCTTCCGCTGACGGTACTGTTGCGATGGGCAATTGTAGGGACAAGGGATTTGCCAAGTCCAATGGGTCTTTCACCTGAGTGGTTGTTAGTGTTGTCTGTCCATCGCTATTTTCTACATAGCCTGCCACGCATGCCACTCTAGCTTTTTCTCATGCACCCTACATAGTTGTTCCTCTATCACATAGGAATCTGCTTGTTAATGCTGCTCTTTTGGATGCTGTGTGTGCTCGTGATCACTGTTGTCATCAAAAATTCTGTTATCTATTTCAAGGAAGAGATGGAATGAATACTTGTGCGAGGTTTTCAATAAGAGTAAAGTCATCTCATGCTCCTCTAGCACCACTGTTCTCTGAAACCAAGACTGACACAGGTACAGTTGTAAGTTGTTAGCAAGTATCTGGAAGCAGTTAGCAACTAAGTCACAGGTTCGGAATAAGGACGCTTGTGTATTCCACAGTAAACGTACTTCAATGGCAAATATCAAAACAGTCAAGCACATACACACAACTTCCCAAATGTGGCATGGTTGAAGCCGTAGGCACTCAAAAAGCACAAAGCATATGAATTCATCATGTCACTGGTGGATTTGATGAATCTTATCCAGAATTTGGGGGGGGGTTAGAATATCCCAGGTGCATCTTCATGAAGAGTGGGCATCCTTAAGAAGTCAAGTAAACATTATGAAAACTTCAATTCTGTTCACGATACTTCTATGGACCTCTCTAGAAGGTGGCAAAGGTTGTCAGAAACTTCTGAAATGGAACACTGGCGGTGGATGAAGTAGGAAAAAACACCTTCCATGTGATGGAGTAAAAAACTGGAAGTTGTCGCTCAATGGGATATGGCTGTGAATGCTAGAATTTCAGGATCAAGAAATTAGATATCAACTTTGATCAGTGGTAAAACCCACTGTTGAAACTATCCTTGGAAATCCATCACACAAAAAACTCACAATCGGGCTAAAGAATACACTTGAGATACAATTGAAGAGCCTGAGCCCATACACAGAACAAGTAGTTCATGAGGAGATTTTCAAGGGCACCAGTTTTTCACAAAAATTTCAATTAGAATTGACATCATGGGCATAACATGTGGCATGCCTATTTATGCTACCTTAGAAAATCAAAACAAACAAATTCCTAAGCTTTCCACTGCGCTTATGTCTGGATTATTCCACATTTTTTCATCCGGATAAACTTTGATGGATCAAGCCATCGAGCAAACCAAGGCTGGCAGACGTCCAGCGTCATTAGTGTAATCCATGGCAGAACTGTCTGGATGTGTGGTGATTCTCCAAATGATTTCAATCCTTTGCCTCTAGGACCCTAAAAAAATTCCTAAAGAAGGACGCATCCCTAAAAAAGTAACATGTGATAGGATGTATTAGTAGAATTAAAGGAAGCTTCATGGAATTTCCTTGTAAAAACAAAAGAGGTGATAAGATTTTCTTAGTAGGAAAAGAACATGATGCTTTTCCAAAGCAGGAAACTTATCTTTTAGCATCAACCTGAAGCGACTTACAAAAGTACCATTGTACAGATAGTATGATACGGCCACAGTTTTGGGATATCACGTTAAGAATGATGTTTCTTTGTTTGCACTAGCAACAGCTATTCTGCAAACAAAGCTGCCAAGACCCACAATCGAGTGCCAAGAACCTCATCAGTGCATGATATTCGGACACTGTTCAGACAAAAGAAATGGGTTGTTTTGCGGACTTGCGTTATGTTCTGCAAACAAATTTTAACCGATAGTTTAGTGCATGGGCTAATGATGGTGTCACGTCCATCGATGTAATCTCATCGATGGACCCAGATGTTTCAAGAAGTGACCAATTTCTTTATCTAACATTTTTATTTGTATCATATCAATTGGCGTTCATTCTAAACAATGTTCTCCATATGAACTTTCTGTTTTAGGGAGGGGGGAGGGAGCTTTGAAGAGTGAGTCTGACAGATATCCAAAGTTCTCTCCCCTCTCCCCCCTGGAAAGGTATGAATGTATTGGAAGCATGTGTCTGATAGTGTGTTGGGAGGGATTAAACAGAGGCTGACAAATGTATTCTCTCCATTGAAATTTCAAGGACTCTCTCAGAATCAGTGATTGTTCAATGTAGTACGTTTAACATGCTCCTTTAACATACACCCTACAATGAACCCACCGTAAAATGTGAGAAGAGGGGAGAAAGGAGGAACTGTTGATGAAATGCTGTTCACGCAAGAAACCTCCAATGTAGTGGTAAGAACAGGAGCCACTTTATGTTTGCAGGTTTGACCACTCCTGCTTTTCAAAACCCAACATCAATGAAGATTCTGCAATGACTAGTTATAGTGAATGAAAGGCATTCGTCTTCATTGATGCGGTCAAATCGTTCACCGGGACTTCATCAAAGATGCATTAAATCTTGTTCACTTTGTCTTGGCTCACATACTTGAAGAAGCACACCATCAAATACATGCCCCCAATACACTCCATGTTTAGGGAGGGGAAGAGGCACCAAATCATACATCCAACCATTTTCAGTGGGATCCCCTCCCAAATGAAGAGAGAAATATTCACCCGGGTCCCGAGGTGACCCCACCACAGTGCCCACGGTCCACAGAGATGATGCATCAATGTATGAGCATTTTGAGTTTGACGCCGAATAACAAGAACCAGCCACAGGCTGTGACTGACATGCACCTCGGCCAGGTTGGCTGAGGTGGGTGTTAGACTGGGTGGACATGGGCTGTTGATCTCGGCATCCCATCATCGACATCAAAACCCCCCACACCTCCCACACAGGCTTCTTGATGGGAGGAGGGGATAAGACAACTTTGCAAAACAATTGAAACAGATTAATCACAGGTGTGCTAAGTATGTCATATGTCAACTGCTGTTTGAAATATCAAACTTGAATGATCGGATTTTTTTTTTCTAAGCTTACCAAGTGCTCAACATGTTTTTGAAGTTACAGTTTGCCCGTCCAGATGTCTCACACACCAAAAAGTGGTAGCTTCTTGCTTCTGATTTTTTTGTGTCTAATTCTCCGGAAGGAGAAAAAAAAACTCGTTTGTCGATCAAGAGCAGGGTTTTCCAACTTTGCTTTGCAAACAATGGTCCACCGATGTACCGTCAATGGACCATCAATGGCCGTTGATAAAGAAAACAGGGTTTTTTTCACCTTCTTCTTGCCAAAAATTGTCAAGCGACGCAGTGTCGATGGACCATCGATGGTCCACCGATGCACTGTCGTTGGATTATCGATGAACATTAATGGCCATCCAATGGATGGCCATTTATTTCAAGTTATTGGTCTAAAAAATGTGTGCAATCGGCTCACCAGCCAAGCAGGAGGCCAAGAGGCCGCATGGGATCCTGAGAAATCGTGCCTTAGGCAGGACCCAGAGCCAGGAGTCCGAGAGCTGCTTGCGAATGCGAGTGTCTCACCCCCAGTAACAAACCAAAGATGTGTTAGACATTGGTCCATCTGCATCTAGGGTTGGAGGAACCATGCCTCTCAAGAGGGGGGCATGTTCAACCTCATCTGGCATCGGCCCGTCTTCCCTGTCGTCCACTGTCTCACCCGGCTCTGTTTTTTGCAAATCACGCTCGGAATTCACACCCCCTCCTGCTGGTCCACTCTATGGTGACAACCTCACTCTAGCCTTGTCCAGGTATTGACGACCCGTGCCTACAGCCACTAAGAAGCCAGGATTTTTCTGCGACTCTTGTGGCTGGATAGGGAGAGGGACCTGTGATTGCATCCGTGGTCATTTTGGTCTTCCTAATGTCAACATCCACACTTCCCCCTATTCCCCACCACTTGCAAGAGATGCCATGGGCCATGATAGGAATCCACATCCACAGGAAGACTTGAACCAGGCTCCTTTCTGCCTGTACAATGGGGTTGGAGACTCATGGGGCACAAATATGAAGCCTGTCGTTTCGGGGAGAATGTAGAAAGAACAGCTAAGATCTTGTTTGTTTCGGGTGGCTGGACTTCTCACAGGTGTTAGCCCTGATCCCTGCAGCATGCCTTGCTCATCTGACACACCTATTTCTGTTTATCAGCAGCAGCATCAGCAGTAGCAGCAGCAGCAGCAGCCGCAGCAGCAACAGCAGCCGTAGCAGAATTAGCATCACATGCAGCAGCAATTTCATGAAGTGCTACAAAGGGGGGAGAACCTCAGGCAACTTCAGCAGCAACAGATCCTGCATAAGTTTCCTCACATGCACGTGAAGTTGGTTAACACCAACAGGATGGGCGGCACAGTGCAGAGATCCATGTGACCACATTGCGATGCTGCAGGTAACAGCAACAGACATACGTCATTTGTGAATTTGATGGCATGTATTACACTGCCAATCAGCATCTGCCATGAGCCACCGTTGAACGAGGTGGTGTGAACAGCGCGCCTTACCAACTCCACCTTCCCCCCACCCAGCCGCTCTACAGTGGTGGAGGAAATACTGGATGCAAAACTGGAGGCAGGAGACACTTCACTGAAGAAGGGGCGGGCCATTTACGGTGCCACAGTCGCCGTGGACGAGTGGGCCGACGAGCAGCTGTGTCCTATTTCTAACGCTATGGCTGTCGATTCCAAGGGTGTGCGTCACGTCTTCTCCCGTGATTCGAGTGGCAGCATCCACAATGCCTCTCACATGACTGCGATTCTTGAGGAGGCGATGGTGGCTGTGGCTGAGCACACTGTCATCTCCATCGCGTGCAAAGATACAGGCGTCAACAAGCATGCCTTTGAAGACATCAAGGGCAAGTACCCGGGGGTCCTGTGGCAGGGCTGATGCATGCATAACATAGAATGCATCCTCAAAGACATCGGTAATGAAGATTGGGATGCCTTGGTCCTGTCTCACACCAAGAAGGTTATCAACTTCTTCCGCAACATTGATGTCCCATGCACGTTGCTGAAGCAGACCTCTTGTGGCTGTGTGCTTGTTTCTTGCTGCAACACTCGCTTTGCATCCACCCATGGCATGTTGCAGCACCTGATTGACATGCGTCCGTTTCTCTTGAAGCTAGTTAACCATGACTACTCGAATTTGATGGGTAGCCAGTGAGATTGTGGATAAATCAGCGGAAGAAATTTGTGTATAGATTGGTGAGCCACCGTGTGTTCTGGCTGCAGGTGCGCAGACCTCATGAACCCTCTTTGTAAGGTTCTCTGCATTGCAGACATGTCGGGTGGTGCAGCCGGCAAGATCTATGAGGGGATGCTTGACTGTCAGGCTGAGCTGTGCACTCTGGCAAAAGCACGCGGGCACAAAGATACAGAGGTGTTGGCTGGACACGTTAAGTTTGCTATGCAGTGGCTGGAACAATGGTGGATTAATAACATGAGCAGCCCGCTTCATGCTGCTGCCTGCCATGTACACCCCATGCATTTTGGTAGTGATATCGGTGGCTATGCTGAGATGGTGCAGGCTTGGGCGCAGACCGTGGATGCGCTGTTGCTGGTGAATAACAGTGACAAGCTGCAGACCTAGTTGAAATCATTCCAGCTTAGTCGTATCACTGACAGCAACAAAAGCAGCTGGGAAACAGGGCACAAAAGGGCACAGCAGAGGTACTGACGGGAGCCACACCATACCTCTACTTGGCCCATCTACCAACTCTACGCGATTTTGCAATCAATGTGTTGTTGCAGCTACGCAGTCCTCCAACTGCGAGTGCGTATTCTCCATCCATCAGCTCATCCACACTGCTCGATGCAACCACCTCAGCATGAGCACATTGGAGATGCTTGTGCGGTGAAACATGCAAATGTGCCGCCAGTACAAGGCACAGTGTGGGTGGTGGTCTCCGGCCAACCCCCTGATGCCTGAAAAGTCCAAGAGTGATGAGGATGGAGAGATAGTGGCAGATAAGGAGGCTGGTGAGGAGGATGGGGGGGGGGGGGGGGGGGGGGGGGGGGGGGATGGAGACAGAATTGCCGAGGAGATGGAGGAGGAGGAGGAGGAGGAGGAGGGAGTCTTTGTTAAGGAGGAGGAGGAGGAGGAGGGAAGAGGAGGAGAGGGAAGGGATAAAGTTAACATGTAGGAGCCAGCAGGGGAGGACCCTCCCTCTTCTGCAAGGGAGATCCGCACACGTCAAGATGTGGAGGCCTTTTTGCATGAGAGTGGCAAGACACAAAGAAATGGGGTGGGGTCTGAAGACGGGACTAGAGAAGGGAATGGTGAGGAGAATGGAGAGGGGAATGGAGAGGTGCCTGGAGAGTGGACTGTAACGGAGACTGGCAAGGAGACTGGAGATGATGAAGGGAATGGAGGGGGTGATGGAGGGACGGGAGGGGCTGATGGAGAGGAAGAGGATGGAGGAGGTGTTGCTGAAGAGGAGGGTGTTGGGGAAGGTGTAGCTGGTGGGGAGGGGGGGCTTGAGCTGAGAAAGAGGGTGGGATTGGTGGAGGAGAGGCGGCTGAAGTGGATGGTACCCAGCCATCTTCATCCAAGACCATGAGGGTAGAAAACGCAGCCATGGCAGGAAAGGCTGCAAAGGCTACCAATATAGCAATGGCAGAGATTGCAGCAAAGGATGCAATGGAAACAAGGTATTCAATGCAGCCAAGGCAGAAAATGCAGCACTGGCGGCAAAGGCACCTAAGGGAGGGAGATCAGGTGGCACCAAGGGAAGAGTGGATGGGGAGGCTGGTGGTAGCAAGGGAAGGAAAGAGGGGGTTGGGTGCTGAAGTGCCAAGTGTTGCAAGCGAGAAGGTTGGGAAGCATCCGGTCTGTTAACTAGTTTTTGTCGTCTTGATTGACTTGTAAATCCGTGACATTCTTGCATGCACTGTTTCAAAACTGTGACCTGATTGCTCGCTACGATGCTTCTTTGTTGACCTTGAAACTTGCATGCCCATTCTAACCCTAAACTTGGCTGCTTGGTATTAACTCAGAAGTAAAGAGTTGAGGATACTTAAAGTACAGCATTTACAACTGCAATGCATCTTGAATGCTTCCCATTCATGGGTATGACATACCCAGGTATGGATGGTAGTTAATGAATTTTCTAGGAGATTTTTGTGCTATCACAGAGGGCCAGGATTGACCTTCAATCACGCACAAGGTGAGATTGAAGTAGAGTGTAACATGGCAAAAATGTATGTGGCAGAAAGGCCACACACACAAAAAAAAACAGAAGTGCATAGTAAAGAAGCCCTTCCAAAACTTGACCCACCCATATGTGGATCCCCCAGAGCCCCCTCCATCAAGCTGAGTTTTGAGTACTAGGGTGGCTGATGCGGCCACCCATCACCCCAATGTGCCGAGGTTTGGGGTGGCCATGTAAAAAATGGAGTAGAGTGTATTGGTTCAATGTATTAGATGCTGTATATGGGTGACATAGAACAATGTAGGCTGATTTCAACTCTCATAAGGGAGATATGCGCATCTATTGTATTCCTTTCCTCTCGATGTCCACCTGCATGCAGAGAATTTGTGTAGAATTATAGGCATTCTCACTACTTGTGACTTAGCAGTTGCATGCGTGAAAACTCTCTAACCAGAGGTATTGGCTCATAAAACTTCACCACCACTTGGGATAAGTGAACATCTGGCAGAGACGCCGCAAACCCAAAAAAAAACTTACACCTTTTGCTTTTGGGTGTGTGTGTTAAGGACCCTAAACTCTATCAGGCATAGAGACCACATACAAGACCACAAACTCCTAACCATTATATCTCAATTCATGAATATTCAAGAGAGAAAAGGGCAGAGGTTATCTGATCAACATGCAAAAAAAAACATTTTGTGGATGTTTTCCGGTCCACGAACTCAAACTTACATTCCTGAGCAATAGCTTGAGCCGGCCAGACCATCAATGGGATTGTCTTGTGAGATTCACATGTGATAAATCTGTGCCAAGTTGGCAGATCATCCATGTAGTCTTTTAGAACCCTTGGAATTCCTTTCTTGAAAGCTTCATTCACAGCCCAAGTTTGCATGGATGCCAGGTTCACAGTCATTGCCTCTCACCGGGCCATTCATGCATATACATCTATATGTATTCATACATATATATACATATATATATACATACATATATATACGTATATATACGTATATATACATATATATACATATATGTGTGTGTGTGTGTGTGTGTGTGTGTGTGTGTGTGTGTGTGTGTGTGTGTGTGTGTGTGTGTGTGTGTGTGTGTGTGTGTGTGTGTGTGTGTGTCAATTTACCCATTCACACACATGATGTATCTACAAGTGACATCTAGCAAGTGATGGAGCATAATTAGGTCACCCTACAAAACTCCAGGGGATATACCTTCACAAGGAATGGAGATTTATTCATCCAGGGATCATTTCCTGGCTTCTCCATCCCTGCATCCCTGTGAACACCTTCCACCTCAGCTCTCACCGAAACCATGGCATCCAAAGTTATTGCCTATCCCAGGGTTTTAACTTCCTCAGTAATGCCAGATACCTCCAACCTTTTCTTGAGATAATAGGGCAAGGCCCAAATTGTACAGAAATTCTTCAACCTGGTCCTTTTCCCAGGGATCCCAGTGGAAGGAGGTGTTTGGCATGTCTTGCAATGCCTCCAAAACCACATCCTGACGCTTGTAGAGACAGTCTACGGTAATGGCAGTCTAAATGGACTCCAGAGCTGAGAGTCCCCCACAACTAGTACCCCAGTAGTCATGAAATATGATGAGTGACTTGTTGCATGATTAATTCGATCAAATTTTAGTAACTTTGAAATCATTTAGGATGTATGCCAAAATCTGAAGAAAGATGGGGGGTAGCATGTTTAACTCAACAAACGGTACAAATGCATTCGTTCAATCTACAAATTCTTGAGACTGGTTTGAACCTTTGAAGTCACAAGCAGTGAAAAGGCCCATTCAGAACCTCAACCAGTCAACTTTGGCAATCTAAAACTTTTACTGGTCGAATTTGACAAGTCAGAGGGGAGAAAAGTCCACATGGCTGGTTGGTTCCAACTGCATGTTGAGGGCACACACACAACATACATCGCGTACCATGCTTGAACATTTTTCATGTACTAACAAAGCCATGAAAGAAACAATAGTGCGTGAAACCTTAAATATAAAAAAAAAATTGTTAAAAAATACCATACAAAAATATGGGGATAGAGCATTGTATTTGTTGAAATTATTTCTTTATGTTCGAGATGGTGCTTTTGAGCTTGGGGAAAGTCCTTTTTGTTTTAATCTTGAACGATTACGAGACCAGTAATCAAAGCAAATGATCAGTAGAATATGTGCTTTGTACCTGCATCCATTGCCATGCTGGTCCACAAGGAGACTGCTCCGCAGTCAGCTTCATTGCTCGTCTTTTTTGCTCTCCAGTCAATGTCAACCTGAGCTCACATTGACCCAATGAAAGTAAAACGTTACTACACATGCCACCAATGAAAGGGCCACCAACCTTGGCATCACCGTCAGATGAAATCCAGTAAGGAGAAGAGTCTGGCGGCATGGGTGGATGTGGTGAGGGAGCGTGACGAAGTCTGAGGGATGAAGAAGGAGGAAGAGGAGGCAGTGGTGGAGGAGGGACTGAACGATGTCAACAGCGGGGGAGGTGGAAAACATCACAAAGCAGGTCGAGGGAGACAAAGAGGAAGACGAGGGGGAGGATACAACCTCAATGGAGGAGGTGAACGAAGAAATTAGAGGAGAGGTAGAGGGGAATAAGGGAAAGGCAAAGGGGGAAATGCGGGGGAGGTGACTCCATTGAAGGAACAAGTTGACGGACATTGAGCGGAAGGCAAATGGGGAGGAATTGGATTTTTACCTTCATATACACATATGCATGTCTCTCTCTCTCTCTCTCTCTCTCTCTCTCTCTC
>SZWC01002406.1:119039-134717 GCA_023375785.1 Penium margaritaceum
CACACAGCATCCTATCCGGATCCTGTTTACAAATCCGTTGTAATGGATAATCTCGCATGGTGGTTGCCGCAGAGGTGTAGGGGGATCTGGTGGTTGTACGGTTGCTGTTGCAATGGCCATAAAACACCCACTGACCTCGGTGGTTGCTTTAATTTCCACAGGCTGTCGGCTTAGTGGATCGGCCACAATGATGCGTCCTGGCCGATATTCCCATGTGAATGAGAATCGACTCAAGTATTCGTTCAAACGCACGTGTCGTCTTGACAGGTTCGGTTGCGTTTGGAAAAACACCAATGGATTATGGCCGGTCACGACCGTCACACTCCCTTCAGCATCCTTGAGGTAGCAACGCCACATCTTGAAAGCGTGTACTACCGCAAGGAGCTCTTGATCCCCACTCGTGTACCGCGTTTCCGCGGGGATGAGCTTCCGGCTCTCATACGCAACTCGGTGACCGTTTTACATGAGGACGGCTCCGAGTCCTACTACCGACGCATCACATCGAACCTCCCACGGTTGCAATGGATCCGGAAGAGCTAGGACGGGCGCCGTGGATAGAAGCTCTTTGACTTTGAGGAATGCGTTCTCGTAATCAGGTGTCCATTCCCAACGCACGTCTTTTCGCGTGAGCCTAAATAGCGGTGCTACCAGGGTCGAATACCCTTGCATAAACCGTCGAAAGTAGTTTGCAAGGCCGAGGAAAGACCAAATCTGCCCAACATTTTCGGGGCGTGGCCAATCCACAACGGCTTGGACTTTTTGTGGGTCAACACGGATGCCATCCTTGCCGACGATGTGTCTGAGGTATTCGAGCTCATCTTGTGCAAAATTGCACTTGCTCACTTTCGCATAGAACTTCTGTTCCCGCAGGATTGTGAGAACTTCGCGCAGATGTTGTACGTGCTCTTCCATGGATTTGGAGAAAACTAGGATGTCATCCAGGTAAACCAAGACAAAGTGGTCGAGTTGCTTGGCGAACGTTCGGTTCATTTCTCCTTGGAAGGTTGCCGGGGATTTTGTAAGCCCAAAGCACAACACTCGAAAGTGATAGTGTCCTATGTGCATTCGAAACGCGGTTTTGGGCATATCCTCTTCCATGATGTGGATTTGATGGTACCCTTGAGACAAATCCAAGGACGAAAATACTTTTGCGCCTTGGAGTTGGTCAAAAAGGTCCTCAATCTGTGGTAAGGGGAATCGATTTGTCACCGTCAGCTTGTTCAACGCCTGGTAATCCACGCACATGCGTAAACCACCGTCCTTTTTGTTCACAAAAAGGATCGGCGCACCATACGGCGAGCTACTTGGCTCGATCCATCCTTTTGCAAGGTACTCTTTGATTTAGCGTCCGGCCTCTCGCCTTTCTACTGGACTAAGGCGATACATGGGTCTGAACGGAGGAGTCGCCTCCGGTTGCAGCGGAATCGTGTGGCCCATGTGTCTTTCTGGTGGAAGCCCAGCCGGTGGGTCTTGGAATACATCCGAGAACTCTAGCAATAGAGATCTGATCTCTTGTGGCGTGTCTTCTGTGACATCGTCCTCCACTTTCTTCAGATGAGCCGAGAAGTATCGACAACCTTGTCGAATACGTCTCTTGACCTGCATTGCAGACAAGCTGGCATGGACTTTGAGTCGGGTCGGTGATAATTCCGTACTCGGAATCAACGTAAAGCGGCGTTGTCCTTTTCAGAGGATCAAACGCTTTGATTCAAAGCACATTAGAACCTTGTTGTCACGGAGCCAGGCATCGCCTAGCACCACGTCAAACGGGTCAAGAAGGTTCAGTACCTTCAACATGACACTCTGTGTGTACCCTTGAATACAAATTTTTGCTCTATAAGTACCGATCACGGGTACCTTACGGTTGTCATCGACAACAACTGCGCCATTCGATGGCTCGTACTTCAGGCCAACCTGACGGGCAAAGCCAAGGCTAACAAAAGAGTCGTCCCCTCCAGTGTCAGCAAGTACGTTCACGGGAGCACCAGCTAGGTGTCCTTTAAACTGCATCGTCATGTTGCCTCCACTCTTCCAAGTGAACAGACTCGACATCGGTAAGCCGAGCTTGTGATAAACACGGAATCCATACGACGGGCGTCGCAACTCCCATGATTCACCCACTCGAGTCCACATCTTGTGGGCACGTGTGAATTCGGCCAGCACCTTCCAGTCTTTAAATTTCACTTGGTCGAAATCGTCCACAAAAGGTACTGCGAATGTGATTGAGCTCATCACTTTGAGGGTATTTGCTTCAATCACTTTGTTACACAACTCTTGCACAATGGTTGGTGTCGCCACCACTAAGCAGGTTTGGTCATGCATCTCATCTGGTGATGCGATGTTTAGTGGGCAATGTTGATCAACAAGTGCAGAATGAGGTTCAATGAGAGGGGAGAAGACAACAGAGAAATTTGAGCTCGTCCAAAACTCAAATTGTTTAACATCCTTGTCAGAAAACATGAACTCACACTCCTCGTCCAGTTTTACCCCTGAGTGGTCCCCACTGACGCCACTCAGGGGTGGGGAAAACCCGCCCAACGGCCCTGTTCGTTACCACGGCCGGGCCCATTGCTGCGACCGCGGCCCTGTCCACGGCCTTGTCCGTGGCCTCCTCCTGCACCATCCCCACGAGGTGCTGCTGCTGCAGCTAGCGCCGCGGCCTCTTGACCACCACCAGTAGCCTCAGGGCACTGAGCCCTAAAGTGGCCCGGCTGCATGCAGTTGTGGTAGAGCCCTTCGCGGAAGGCTGCGTTGCGACGCTCACGCGCAGCCTGCAGCTCGTCATTCTCGCGGCTGCGCTTGTTGTTGGGACCCTTGTGTCCACCAGCCTTCTTGGCTGAAGAGTTTGTAGGCTGCTTGCCCTTGGCCTTGCCTCGCTGTCCGGCTGACCCACCAGCCCCTGCAGCGTCCACGCGCATGTCGCGCCCCTGATGTGCACGCGCGTTTGGCCGTGCATCAGAGTAGTGTTTCGAGTTCGCCGAATACACTTTGCTCATGTAGTCGCGCAACGCCCTCTAGCTCGTCCAAGCTTGGCCAGTGGCTGTCGTGGTGGTCTTGTCCTTCAGCTTCTCGATGGTGAGACCATCACGCAAGTACTCCAGTAGCATGCACTCTGGGTACTTGAACGTCTGAGCTCCACCGCCCTAGGTGAAGGTTTCGGCTTCCTCCATGAGTGCGGTGAACTCGCTCAAGTAGGATTCCAGCGAGCTGCCCAGCTGCCTGAAGTCCTTGATCTTGTGGAAGGCGCGCTGCGCCTCCTCACGTTGGGTGTACTTCTTGTGCATGATTGCGCAGAAGGTCTCCCACGGCATGGGCTGCCACTTGAGGTGCGGCTGTTGTGCAGTCCACTCCTTGACCACGTACTTGAAGAGTTTGTCTTCAAGCCGCGTCGTGGCAAGGTCACCCCACTGGCTGAGTGGAGCCTTGTGGACACGTAGAACGTGCTCCATGAGGTTCACCCAGTCGGTCAACTTCACGCCCTTCCGGAAGATCTCCACACTGTGGAGGAAGGACGTGTTCATGACCAACCCCGAAATCGTCGAAGTAGGCAAGTCGTCGCTGCCACTCGTAGTGGCATCCGCAGCTGCGGCACGCTTCGCTTGCTGCTACATCCGCACCTGGATCACGCTGTGCAACGCCTTGTCGAGGTCGTTGCATCGGCGGCTTGCCTCATGGGCGGCCAGGCGCTGCAGCTGGCGATCACGGTCAAGGTCCGTGATGCTCTGCCCGACGTGGGCCAGCAGGTTGGCGAACGCGAACTTGAGCTCTGATGTCGTCAGAGCATCAGCAANCTCGTAGTGGCATCCGCAGCTGCGGCACGCTTCGCTTGCTGCTACATCCGCACCTGGATCACGCTGTGCAACGCCTTGTCGAGGTCGTTGCATCGGCGGCTTGCCTCATGGGCGGCCAGGCGCTGCAGCTGGCGATCACGGTCAAGGTCCGTGATGCTCTGCCCGACGTGGGCCAGCAGGTTGGCGAACGCGAACTTGAGCTCTGATGTCGTCAGAGCATCAGCAATAGCCTCCAGGGCCTCGCGTTATCCGTGCACCCTTACCCACTCTAAGAGGGTACGGTTCGCGTACACACCTCCAAGGAGTCCCACCTTTCGGAGGAGACTGTCGTCGGCGATGACGCTCGAGTGGGCACTGCCTTGCCCCATTGCGGCCGCGTCGTAGGAAGGAGGGTCCGCCCCCATTCCTCTGAGTGGTGCCGTATCTCCACCACCGGTGGTGATCTTGAGTCGGCTTGCGGCCTAGCCAACAAACTCCACGAGCCTACGACGGTCATCGCGAATTGCCTTCGCGGCGGCGTCGTCCGGCTCGTTCTCGCGGGAACTTCCCGTGTGGCTGCTTTCAGCGCCCTTGCTGCTCTTGGCAGTCTTGATGCCGTCGGCAGCTTCAAGCGATGCGGCGGGCGTCTTGCCCTTCTCCAGCAATCGGCTCGAGTTCGTCGCACGACGATGGCGATTGTCGCGATCCTCGGCGCCTTCGCCATCGTCAACGTCGTGCTCTTCGTCGGGGTATCCCCTCGGGAGATCCTCCTCCATGGCATTGTCCGTTGCGTGGGAGTCCTCCACGTGCGCGTCGACGTGCTCGTCAAGCACCCTTTTTGCCTCCGCACGTTGCTCGATGTCGCCGAGGTTGGCATCCGTTGCCTTCGGCGGTAGGGTTACCCTTGGTGGTACGGTTGCCTTTGGGTTGGCAACCGTGCTCGCTGCGGCGGCTCCCAAAACTAGGAGTGCGCCGAGAGCTCGTGGTGAGGCCGTCACCACCTTGCCCTTGTTGGTCCTAGACGGTCCGGCACTTGCCATCTCGTCGCTCGTGCAACTACCACATGGAGACCGTTGTGAGGATCACCCCACTACTTCAACGAGGAATCGCCTCCTAAAGTCGCGCTCTCACGATCGGTGAGGTAATTATAACTTTAATCACTACTTTCCTCGGCCGCCACGTCAGCACAAGGTCCTGGATTTTGGAACTAGACTTCCTAAGCCGTGACTCACGGCTATTGGCAAGTACTAGTACCTAGGAAAACAGAAATTTACAAGACAATAGAATGAGGAAGAAATGTGAGTGTCGCACACAATGCAAAAGCAAAGAGAGACAAGGAGGATTCTAACAATTCCCACCAAGTCTTCCACTCTTTGTTCTACTTCTTGTCTTCCTCTTGTCTTCTTGTCATCCTTGGTCTTCTCTTCATGCTCCTTGACGCCTCTTGCGTTCTTGGGCGGCGTCTCCCTTGAGCCGGCGGCGTTGGCGAGCCGTCAAAGATCTTCAAGGTGTCGATTTCCTTCTTTGAAGGGTGGTCTCAGGCCGTGAGAGTCCCTCAGCTTGGGAAGGGGCGCTGTCCCAATTTTTGGATGAAGGGATTTTGAAGGAGCCTTGAAAATGAGGAGGATTTTGTGGTTTTAGAGGGTGGGAACTCCCCAACCCACCCCACAAAAATCTTCCTAGCCCCCTTGAAGTGAAGTGAGGCTGGAAGAAAGAGTCTCCACAAAGTAAAGCTTTTTTCAAGCTCTCTAACGCAGATTACGGTGCTTCAATCCGTGAAGTGTAGACGCCGTAGTCCCTTGTGGCGTTTTTACTGCTGCTTGCAGCTGCCGGCGGCAATTTATCTATGTCGTAGCCGCCGTTTCCGTCGAAACCTTGGTCGAAAGGGTCGTCTCGCTCTGATACCACTGTAACGGGCTGAGTCTCTAGCTCCTGCTCTGAAGTCGTCGTCGGAGTTCGCAGAATGGCGTTCTCAGTCCGCGTCAGGGGTTTACCCCCTTCGCAAGACTGAGGGGCAATCGTCATCAACGACCCAGAGCAGGGAGACTCGAATATTTCGAGTCTCTGGAGGCCCATTCCCGTTTTTAACCAAACCCCTGGTTTTGGGACCCAAACTGGGGGTTTTTACCTCGAACTCATGTGTTCGCACGAGTTATTTCGTTTGTTTTATGTCGAAGTTTGTCGTAAATGAACTTTGATTCACGTTTTGTCGTTCTGGCGCGAAATCGTCGCATGCGAGGCACGCTGGCGATTTTGCGTCAGTCATTTCGTCCTCTCCCTTGCTCACCCTATCCCTCGTCCTCTCTTGTTCGTTTGCAAGGAGGGCGAGGGGGGGCGAGGGCACGAGGCCACGAGGCCTCGTCCTTGAGGCCCTCGTGGCCTCTCAGTCGCCGATCGGGCCGAGGCCGCGATCGACGGCTGGTGGCTGGACGGCTGGTCACTTGGCCGGCCGCCGGCCGTCCAGCCGGCCGGCAGCAAGCTGGCCGGCGGCCAGCGAAGTGCTGGCCGCCGGCCAGCCCTCGCTGACGCGAGGGGTGGTGCGCAACCACCCCTCGCTTCAGCGAGGAGGGAGGGCCGAACCGGCCCTCCCGCTACGGGGAGTCTCGGACCCGCCAAGCAAAACTCTTACAAACCACTTATGAAAAATCACAAACCCTGTTATCATGTAGAAGGCCGGATCTCCAGCTCCTGCTCTGAAGTCGTCGTCGGAGTTCGCACAATGGCGTTCTCAGTCCGCGTCAGGGGTATACCCCCTCGCAAGAGTGAGGGGCAATCGTCATCAACGACCCAGAGCAGGGAGACTCGAATATTTCGAGTCTCCGGAGGCCCATTTCCGTTTTTAACCAAACCCCTGGTTTTGAGACCCAAACCGGGGGTTTTTTACCTTGAACTGGTGTGTTCGCACAAGTTATTCTGTTTGTTTTATGTCAAAGTTTGTCATAAACAAACTTCGAGTTTCGTTTTGTCGTTCAGGCGCGAAATCGTCGCGTGCGAGGCACGCTGCCGATTTCGCGCCAGGCATTTTGTCCTCACCCTCGCTCCCCCTATCCCTCGTCCTCTCTTGCTCGTTTTGCAAGGAGGGCGAGGGGGGACGAGGGCACGAGGCCACGAGGCCTCGCCCTCGAGGCCCTCGTGGCCTCTCACCCGCCGATCCGGCTGAGGCCGCGATCGGCGGCTGGCGTCTGGCTGGCAGGTGGCCGGCCGGTCGCTTGGCCGGCCGCCTGCCGTCCAGCCGGCCGGCAGCGAGCTGGCCGACGGCCAGCAAACTGCTGGCCGCCGGCCAGCCCTTGCTGGCGCGAGGGGTGGTGCGCAACCACCCCTCGCATCAGCGAGGAGGGAGGGCCGAACCGGCCCTCCTGCTACATTCCTCCCCACTTATTATGAACCGTCCCGGTTCATGAAGAACAAGTAGGATTGTCAGTCAGTGAGTCATCAACATTGTGAAAGAAAATACATAATTTCAATCACCAGCTAAACATGAACACGTGCATGGTTCGTAGACCTAAGCTGCAGCTTGTAGGTAAGCACGGCTAGCGGCCTCCCCCCTGTAGGCTGGAGCGTCCGCGCGACAACCATGTTGGGCGTCCCCAACCTCCTATGGTCGCTGTCCATGAATGCTGCCTTGTGGGTATGTTGTTCACTTTTCCTGCGTTCAGGTGGTACCTCCTGCCACGCAAAGATTTGTGCGAGCTGCAAGCTTGCTCCAGTACTCGTTGACCACCCCTGTGGGCAACCGAGATTCGGGCTCGCATGAATTATGTTCAAGTCCACAACCGGCCCAATCGACGAGGTACTCCCTGACAACGCGCGACCGAAGAGTACGCTCTTGGTGCTGGAGTAGGCGAAGGACCTCGTATTGGCCGTCGGCAGCCAGGACTGCTGGCCGTGGTTGAACGGTTCCTTCTGCCGTGTATGGAGCCAGTAGGCTCACATGAAACACGTCATGTATCTTCATACTCGGTGGAAGTAGCAATCGGTATGCCACTGGTCCGATACGTGCCACAATGGGAAACGGCCCAATCCATTTCGGTAGAAGTTTTCTTGCCCCTGGCGACTTCAACCGAAGGTTTTTAGTGCTAAGAAGCACTTTGTCACTGATGTCAAACGACACCTCCCGGCGACCTTTGTCGGCATATGCCTTTTGTCGCTGTCGAGCTACTTGAAGGTAACCCTTCGCCTCCTGTAACAAGGAGTCGATGCGCTCGGCAAAGGCTTGAGCAGAAGGGACCTGCCCTCCTGTACTCCTACTCTTCACGAATGAAGAGGGTACCACTAGATGCCGACCACTGTTCAACACGAACGGTGTGAACTGTGTGGACTCGTTCACCGAGTTGTTCACCGCAAACTCTGCCGATGCTAGGAATTCGTCCCAATCATGCATCGCAGGGTCCACGTACATGCGGAGCATCTGCTCCAGAGTGCGATTCATGTGCTCTGTTTGTCCATCCGTTTGAGGGTGAAACGCTGTCGACATTTGCGACTCGCTCCCGAAGTACTCGTGCATCTTTTGCCAGAACTTACTAGCAAATTTTCGATCTCGGTCAGAGATAATACGCAACGGCAAGCCGTGGTACTTTACGACACCCTCAAAGAAGAGACGAGCGGTCTCCTCTGCGTTCACGTCAGTGGTTGTAGGAATGAAATGTGTCATCTTCGTCAAAAGATCCACAACCACTAGTATTGCACCATGGCCACGGGCCGTGTCCGGAAGACCAGTAATGAAGTCCATGCTGATGCACTCCCATGGAGTCCCAGGAATGGGAAGCTGCTGGAGGAGTCCAGCAGGCTTCTTGTTACTAGCCTTATTCCGAAGACATGGGTCGCATGTCATGCAATACTTAAGAACATCGACACTCCATCCTGGCCACTAATAGTGGTCCGAGAGTGCCTGTCCGGTCTTTCGGGGCCCCACGTGACCTGCGACCGGCGGGTCGTGGAATTGGGAGATAACCTTTGCTCGAAGGTCTCCCGAGTTTGGCACAACAACTTGATCTCCGTGCCGGAAGATTCCTGCGGCCTCCACCAAGCCGTACTTGTCCAGATTTCGAGAGTCTTGAAACCAAGAATCCACAGAGTATCCCATCCGGATCCTGTTCACAAAACCGTTGTAATGGACGATCTCTCGTGGTGGTTGACGCAGAGGTGCACGGGGATTTGGTGGTTGTACGGTTGCTGTTGTAATGGCCATAAAACACCCACTGACCTCGGTGGTTGCTTTAATTTCCACAGGATGTCTGCTTAGTGGATCGGCCACATTGATTCGTCCTGGCCGATATTCCCATGTGAACGAGAATCGACTCAAGTATTCGCTCCAATGCGCCTGTCGTCTTGACAGGTTCGGTTGAGTTTGGAAAAACACCAATGGATTATGGTCCGTCACGACCGTCACACCCCCTTCAGCACCCTCAAGGTAGCAACGTCACATCTTGAAAGCGTGTACTACCACAAGGAGCTCTTGATCCCCAGTCGTGTACCGCGTTTCCGTGGGTATGAGCTTCCGGCTCTCATACGCAACTGGGTGACCGTTCTACATGAGGACGGCTCCAAGTCCAACTACCGACGCATCACATCGAACCTCCCACGGTTGCGATGGATCCGAAAGAGCTAGAACGGGCGCCGTGGAGAGAAGTTCGTTAACTTTGAGAAAAGTGTTCTCACAATCAGATGTCCATTCCCAACGCACGTCTTCTTGCGTGAGCTTGGTTAGCGGTGCTACTAGGGTCGAATACCCTTGCATAAACCGTCAAAAGTAGTTTGCAAGGTCGAGGAAAGACCGAATCTGCCCAACATTTTTGGGGTGTGGCCAGTCCACAATGGCTTGGACCTTTCATGGGTCCACGCGGATGCCGTCCTTTCCGACGATGTGTCCAAGGTTTTCGAGCTCATCTTGTGCAAACTTGCACTTGCTCACATTCGCATAGAACTTCTGTTCTTGAAGGATTGCGAGAACTTAGCGCAGATGTTCTATGTGCTCTTCCATTGATTTGGAGAAAACCAGGATATCATCCAGGTAAACCAAGACAAACTGTCCGAGTTGCTTGGCGAACGTTCGGTTCATTTCTCGTTGGAAGGTTGCCGGGGCATTTGTAAGCCCGAAGCATAACACTCGGAACTGATAGTGTCCCATGTGCGTTCGGAACGCGGTTTTGGGCACATCATCTTCCGTGATGCGGATTTGATGGTACCCTTGAGACAAATCCAAGGACGAAAATACTTTTGCGCCTTGGAGTTGGTAAAAAAGGTCCTCAATCGGCGGTAAGGGGAATCGATTTTTCACCATCAGCTTGTTCAACGCCCGGTAATCCACGCACATGCGTAAACCACCGTCTTTTTTGTTCACAGAAAGGATCGGCGCACCGTACGGCGAGCTACTTGGCTCGATCCATCCTTTTGCAAGGTACTCTTTGATTTGGCGTTCGGCCTCTCGCCTTTTTGCTGGACTAAGGCGATACATGGGTCTAAACGGAGGAGTGGCCTCCGGTTGCAGCGGAATCGTGTGGCCCATGTGTCTTTCTGGTGGAAGCCCAGCCGGTGGGTCTTGGAATACATCCGAGAACTCCGCCAATAGAGATCTGATCTCTTGTGGCGTGTCTTCCGTCACGTCGTTCTCCACTTTCGGCAGCTGTGCCAAGAAGTATCGACAACCTTGTCGAATACGTCTCTTGACCTGCATTGCAGACAAGCTGGCATGGACTTTGAGTCGGGTCGGTGATAATTCCGTACTCGGAATCAACGTAAAGCGGCGTTGTCCTTTCCGGAGGATCAAACGCTTTGATTCAAAGCACATTAGAGCCTTGTTGTCACAAAGCCAGGCATCGCCTAGCACCACGTCGAACGGGTCAAGAAGGTTGAGTACCTTCAACGTGACTCTCTGTGTATACCCTTGAATACAAATTTTCGCTTTACAAGTACCGATCACGGGTACCGTACGGTTGTCACCGACAACAACTGCGCCATTCGATGGCTCGTACTTTAGGCCAACCTGTCGGGTAAAGCCAAGGCTAACAAAAGAGTCGTCCCCTCCAGTGTCAGCCAGTACTTTCACGGGAGCACCAGCTAGGTGTCCTTTTAACTACATCGTCATGTTGCCTCCACTCTTCCGAGTGAACAGACTCGATGACGGTAAGCCAAGTTTTTGATAAACACAGAATCTGTACAACGGGCGTCGCAACTCCCATGATTCACCCACTCGAGTCCACATCTTGTGGGCACGTGTGAATTCGGCCAGCACCTTCTAGTCTTTAAATTTCATTGGGTCAAGATCGTCGACTAAAGGTACTGCAAATGTGATTGAACTCATCGCTTTGAGGGCGTTTGTTTCAATCACCGTGTTACACAACTCTTGCACAGTGGTTGGTGTCGCCACCACTAAGCAGGTTCGGTCATGCATCTTGTCTGGTGATGCAAGATTTAGTGGGCAATGTCGATCAGCAACTGCAGAATGAGGTTCAATGAGAGGGGAGAAAACAACAGAGAAACTTGAACTCGTCAAAAACTCAAATTGTTTAACATCCTCG
The DNA here is from genome assembly GCA_023375785.1 of Penium margaritaceum. Taxonomy (NCBI): domain Eukaryota; kingdom Viridiplantae; phylum Streptophyta; class Zygnematophyceae; order Desmidiales; family Peniaceae; genus Penium; species Penium margaritaceum. Next base: position 130,327 of record SZWC01002406.1, read on the forward strand.
TCAGAAAACATGTACTCACACTCGTGATCCACTTTTTCCCCTGAGTGGTCCCCACTGACGTCACTCAGGGGTGGGGAAAACCCGCCCCACGGCCCTGTCCGTTGCCACGGTCGGGCCCATTGCCGCGACCGCGACCCTGTCCAAGGCCTTGTCCGCGGCCTCCTGCTGCACCATCCCCACGAGGTGCTGCTGCTGCAGCTAGCGCCGCGGCCTCTTGTCCACCACCAGCAGCCTAAGGGCACTGAGCCCTAAAGTGGCCCGGCTGCATGCACTTGTGGCAGAGCCCTTCACGGAAGGCTGCGTTGCGACGCTCACGCGCCGCCTGCAGCTCGTCATTCTCACGGCTGCGTTTGTTGTTGGGACCCTTGTATCCACCAGCCTTCTAGGCCGGAGGGTTTGTAGGCTGCTTGCCCTTGGCCCCGCCCCGCTGTCCAGCTGACACACTAGCCCCTGCAGCGTCCACGCGCATGTCGCGCCCCTGATGTGCACGCGCGTTCGGCCGTGCATCAGAGTAGTGTTTCGGGTTCGCCAAATACACTTCGCTCATGTAGTCGCGCAACGCCCTCCAGCTTGTCCAAGCTTGGCCAGTGGCTGTCGTGGTGGTCTTGTCCTTGAGCTTCTCGCTGGCGAGACCATCACGCAAGTACTCCAGTAGCATGCACTCTGGGTACTTGAACGTCTGTGTCCCATCGCTCTCGGTGAAGCTTTCGGCTTCCTCCACGAGTGCGGTGACTCGCTCAAGTAGGATTCGAGCGAGCTGCCCAGCTGCCTGAAGTCCTTCATCTTGTGGAAGGCGCGTTGCGCCTCCTCACGTTGGGTGCACTTCTTCCGCATGATCGCGCAGAAAGCCTCCCACGGCATGGGCTGCCACTCGAGGTGCGGCTGTCGCGCAGTCCACTCCTTGACCACGTACTTGAAAAGTTTGTCTTCAAGCCGCGTCGTGGCAAGGTCGCCCCACTGACTAAGTGGAGCCTTGTGGACACGTAGGACGTGCTCCATGCGGTTTAGCCAGTCGGTCAGATTCACGCCCTTCCGGAAAGATCTACACACCGTGGAGGAAGGACGTGTTCATGACCGACCCCGAAGTCGTCGAGGTGGTAAGTCGTCGCTGCCGTCGGCAGTGGCCTCCGCAGCTGCGGCACGCTGCACTTGCTGCTGCATCCGCACCTGGGTCACGCTCTGCAACGCCTTGTTGAGGTCGTTGCATTGGCGGCTTGCCTCATGGGCGGCCAGGCGCTGCAGCTGACGATCACGGTCAAGGTCCGTAATGCTCTGCCCGACGTGGGCCAGCAGGTTGGCGAACGCGAACTTGAGCTCTGATGTCGTCAGAGCATCGGCAATAGCCTCCAGGGCTTCGTGTTGTCCATGCACCCTTACCCACTGCAAGAGGGTACGGTTCGCGTACACGCCTCCAAGGAGTCCCACCTTTCGGAGGAGGCTGTCGGCTGCGACCACGCTCGAGTGGGCGCTGCCTTGCCCCATTGCGGCCGCATCGTAGGAAGGAGGGTCCGCCCCCATTCCTCCGAGTGGCGCCGTATCTCCACCACTACTGGTGATCTTGAGTTGGCCTCCGACCTCGGCAGCAAACTCCGCGAGCGTACGACGGTCATCGCGAATTGCCTTCGCGGTAACGTTGTCCGGCTCGTTCTCGCAGGAACTTCCCGTGTGGCTGCTTTCAACGCCCTTGCTGCTTTCGTCAGTCTCGCTGCCGTCGGCACCTTCAGGCGATGCGGCGAGCGTCTTGCCCTTCTCGAGCAATCGACTCGAGTTCGTCGCACCACGATGGCGATGGTCGCGATCCTCGTCGCCTTCGCCATCGTCGACGTCGTGCTCGTCGTCGGGGTCCTCCTCCGGAAGATCCCCCTCCATCGCGTCATCCGTCGCATGGGGGTCGTCCATGTGCACGTCGACGTGCTCATCGAGCACCTTTGCGGCCTCCGCACGCATCTCTGTGTCGCCGAGGTTAGCGTCGGTTGTCTTCGGCGGTAGGGTTGCCCTTGGCGGCACGGTTGCCTTTGGGTTGACAACCGTGCTCGCGGCGGCGGCTCCCAAAACTTGGAGTCCGCCGAGAGCTCGTGGTGACGCCGTCACCACCTTGCCCTTGTTGGTCTTAGACGGTCCGGCACTTGCCATCCCGTCGCTCGTGCAACTAGCACGTGAAGGTTGTTGTGAGGATCACTCCACAACGAGGAGGAATCGCGTCCTAAGGTGTTGCTCTCACGATCGGTGAGGCAATTTCAATTTATATTTCTATTTTCCTAGGCCGCCGCGTCGGCACAAGGTTGTGGATTTAGAAGGTAGTCCTCCTAGGCCGTGACTCACGGCACTTGGTAGCAACTAGGATCTAGGAAAACAGAAAATTAAACTATGAGGAAGAAACAAGAATTGTGAGTACCGCTCACAAAACAAAGACAAAGAACAAGAAGATAAGTAGAAGGTCTAGAACAAAACACTACTTGTCTTCTTGTCTTGTTGTTTTCTTGTCTTCCTTGACCTCCTCTTGAGTCTTCTTAGCGCGTCTTGCGCCCCTTGGCGGCGTCCTCCTTGAGCCGGCGCCGTTGGGGGAGCCGCCAAAAGTCCCCAAGTTGTCACCCTCCTTCTTTTTAGGGTGCTCTCAGTCCGTGAGAGCCCCTAAGCTTGGGGAGGGACGCTGTCCCAATTTTTTGTATGAAGGAGGTTTGAAGGAGCCTTGAAAATGAGGAGGATTTTGTGGTTTTAGAGGTGGGAACTCCTCAACCCGCCCCACAAAAATCCTCCTAGCCCCCTGGGAGTGTAGAGAGGCTGGAAGAAAGACTCTCCACCAAGTAGAGCTTTTTTTCAGCTGTTTAACGCACTTTACAGCGCTTCAATCCGTGAAGTGCAGACGCCGTAGTCCCTTCTAGCGTTTCTGGTGCTGCTTGTAGCTGCCGGCGGCGTTTTATCTATGTCGTAGCCGCCGTTTCCGTCGAACCCTTGGTCGCGAGGGTCGTCTCGCTCTGAGAACCACTGTAACGGGCCGGATCTCCAGCTCTTGCTCTGAAGTCGTCGTCGGAGTTCGCAGAATGACGTTCTCAGTGCGCGTCAGGGGTTTACCCCCTCGCAAGACTGAGGGGCAGTCGTCATCAACGACCCAGAGCAGGCAGACTCGAATATTTCGAGTCTCCGGAGGCCCATTTCCGTTTTTAACCAAACCCCTGGTTTTGGGACCCAAACCGGGGGTTTTTTACCTCGAACTCGTGTGTTCGCACAAGTTATTCCGTTTGTTTTACGTCGAAGTTCGTCATAAACGAACTTCGAGTTTCGTTTTGTCGTTCTGGCGCGAAATCTTTGCGTGCGAGGCACGCTGGCGATTTCGCGCCAGGCATTTTGTCCTCACCCTCACTACCCCTATCCCTCGTCCTCTCTCGCCGTTTTGCAAGGAGGGCGAGGGGGGACGAGGGCACGAGGCCACGAGGCCTCGCCCTCGAGGCCCTCGTGGCCTCTCAGCCGCCGATCCGGCTGAGGCCGCGATCGGCGGCTAGCGGCTGGCCGGCCGGTCGCCTGGCCGGCCGCCGGCCGTCCAGCCGGCCGGCAGCGAGCTGGCCGACGGCCAGCGAACTGCTGGCCGCCGGCCAGCCCTCGCTGACGCGAGGGGTAGTGCGCAACCACCCCTCGCATCAGCGAGGAGGGAGGGCCGAACCGGCCCTCCCGTTACATATTAACAAGTTTGTGATTATTGGGTAAAAAAATGTGACGTTAGCATGTCAACGTCGCATCCATGCGATGTCCACATGCTCTCTTTTGACGAACGAGAGGGTATATTGTTCATTTTTTATGCCCGCAAACTCGCGTCTGCGTCAAAGGGGCGGATCAGGCTTATTTTTCCGACGTAGGGACGGACGGTGTTTATTGTTCCGAGCGAGGGGGGGATCAGGCTTATTGTCCCGAACAATGGGTATATGGTCATTGCGCCCTTTCGATTTCGAGCTAGCACACGATAAATGAAAGTCCGGAATAGGTTATTACTGGGAGACTTGTGTCCGATAGGGTTGAATTATTACGTCGATTTTCTTGGACCATTGTTGGACACATGGACTTACCGGTGGCGAGCAACGAACAATGCTTTCCCGGACCTGGCGAGAAAATCACCTCCACCCCCTCACGTTGCAGGGGGCTAACGAGTTGCAGGGGTTTCCGATGGACCCCGAAGAACATTCTTTGCTCGCCTATCGCCAGAAGCTCCGTCACGAAGTGGTGACCAAGATCTTTCCCCAGCCAGCTCAGTGCAGCTGAGTGGGGTCGGCCTGTGCGAGGGGCAGTTGAGGCGGGGATCATTCCAGCGCAGAAAGTTGCGATCCAACGCAGCGAATCGCGCTGGTGCCGCGTGGAATAAAGCAGCTCCAGCGCGTGGCCTGTGGCGCAAATTCCGCTCC